>JNEY01000748.1:74779-88207 GCA_020875895.1 Aphelenchus avenae
CATGTGCGGTCTCGGACCGCAGTGGCATGTGCGGTCTCGGACCGCAGTGGCATGTGCGGTCTCGGACCGCAGTGGCGTGTGCGGTTTCGGACCGCAGTGGCATGCTTGGTCACGGACCGCACGGACATGTGAGGTCACGGATCGCATTGGCAGTTGTGGTCAAGGTCACGTGTGGTCCCTGACCGCGTTGCCATGCGTGGTCACGGACCGCAGTGGAACCTGTGGTCACGGACCGCTGTGGCATTTGTAGATACCGGGCGCAATGGAATATTGTGGTCACGGACCGCTGAGGCATGTGTGGTCCGGGACGGCAGTGGCACAAGGTGGTCATGTGCATGCGTGGTCCATGACCGTATTGCTATGCATGGTTACTGACCGCATGGGCAAGTGTGTTCATTGCCACCCGTGAACAGTAACTGTAGTGGCATGCGTGGTTTCGGATCGCATTGGCAAATGTGGTCATGGGCACACGTTGTCTCTGACCTCAGCCATGCGCGGTCACGGACCTCAGTGGCATGCGTTAACAGTACTGCGCTGGCATGAATGGCACCAGACCGCAGTGGGTCGTGTCTACCATTGCGTTTTGTCACGCAATGCCGCGAATCATTTCTTCCATGACTTCCATAAACGCCCTTTTAGCATCATGACTAATAGAGTAAATACTGTAACTAGCGCCAAATGAAGCGTCCTAACGCCGCTTTACTGTAATTGTTAGATTACTGTAACTGACGGTGCTACTGTAAGTGACACCCGGGTGTTGACTGTGTGTCAGCTGCAGAGCTACTGTTAATGCTACTGGAGTATTGACTCATTTACTGTATTTATTCGACAGCCTACACGACGCGTCTTAATCTCGGGGGATGGGCTTACCTTGCAGCGTAGTCGTCGCGTCGATTTCGAACTCCTCCGTCGAGTACATCGCCTCGATGCCCGCTAGGTAGAAGGTGCTCGCATGAATCGAGTTGTACGTGCCCACGATGCGGATGAACCTTGAAGAACGTTTTGGATACATGGAAGCCGGAACAATGGAACTCACTTTACAACTCGTTCGTGGAAGAACAGCGACTGCTTCGCTCGGCAGTGGTAGCGAGAATGGTCGACCACGCGTACCCAGTCCGAGCGGTCCATGCTGACCTGAAAATTAACGTAGGTGTGTGCTAGGGCATGGACATGAAACAAAGTGAGCATCGATCAGAGCTTCCATGGCGACACTGCCGGAGCTTCCATGAAACCTTGTATGTCTAATGCTTCCACTGCGACTTTTCTGTTGCTTCCACGAAACTATTTCAAAAAGCAATTTTTACTCACACGCTTTCTATGCATGGGGCGTTCCATGGACGCTCTTCCATGGTATTAGGCTGCTACTTACCTCTACATAGTACGAGTACGAACAGCTCTGGCTGCGGTCCGGCAGGATCAGTCGAATGTGGTTGACGATAAACGGCCGTCCGAGCTAAAACCTTGCCGTGTAATAATTTGTTGCAAAATAGTCGGCTCGGGTTGCGGGAAGACCTCGAAGACTCAAAGGAGGGTCCAAAGGTCGAGAAAACATGCCTTCTCCCTGAGGTCAAAAATGTTCGCGATTCGCAAGTGCAGTGCGGAGTGCGGTATGGAAGGGGCGTCCAGCAAATGCCTACGCCCAAACCGACACCTATGACTGTAGCACCAGCTTACCTCGACGATGATGCCCGGATCGCGTTCGCTGATCGCATGCCGCGTACAGCTGCGGTCCTGGTCCAGCGAGTGGCCCTCGCTCGTGAGCAGCGCTGTCGGCACCTCTCCCGCGACCACCGCTGCGCCCCACGCGAGCGTCGCGATGTTCTTGTTCGGGAAGAGGAAGCCGCGATAGCCGAGGTCCGAGCTCTTCTTGTTGTTCTGGTCATTGATCGCGTCCAGCAGTGCGTCAGCAGGCACAAGGTTCGAGTTGCGCACGGTGGTGAGCAGGTCTTCCAGCTTGATAAGAGAGAGACGGATGTGGCTCACGACCGATGGGAACGAGTCCGCCTAAATCCCAGCCGTCAGTTGAGTCAAAATAAACATTGCAAAACGTTAGTGTCAGAGCCATGGCCATTTTGAACTAGCCTTGGCTTAACCTAGACTTAGATGACCGTACCGTATTCCGTACCGTACCGTACTGGGTACCCGTATTCTACGGTACAGGTACGGTACGGTGGGTCACGTTCAGTATGGAGTACGGAACGTCATGATTTTCTGGCTAAAATGCACTGGCACGCCAGTACGGCATGGCCGCCGTACTAAGGCCGTACCGTATTCCGTACCGTATTGTACGGTACGGAGTACGGTACGGAGGGAGGGGGGTGTCGCGTCTAAGTATTCTGAATCAGCACCTGCTCGTACCTTGTCCCGCTCCGTACTGACCAATCCGTACCGTACTCCGTCCCGAAGGCACGGATAACAGAACGACGAAAAAAACGGTCGTTTTCCGTGCCGTTCTCCACGAGGAACCGCGTCAACTCTGAGCCATGACGTACTCCGTTCCGTACCAGTACGGTACGAATTACGTCCCATGTTGATCCCTGCCGTGCCGTATTCCGTGCCGCTAAGAACGGAAAACGGTACACCGAGCCCCCAAGTCTAACGTAAAGTACCTATGATTCTTGTAGGAAGATATGTAAAACTGAAAGTTTCAGCTTTATCGGTCCACCTTAAATAACGTCAAAGATTCCACAAAGTTACGAAAGCTGCATGCATGCGACAGCGTGATGGCGGCTCATGCAGTAGCGCCATTATGCGTACAGCGACGATGACGCATGCAGCATGCATGCAACAACGCTGCGATGGCATTCGTTCGCGTTGGGATGCATGCCCCATATCCCACTAAACTTGCGCTAGCGCTATGAGGCATGTAATCACGCTACGGTGGGTAGCACTATATTGTCCGTGCAGTAAAGCCACGCCGCAACGCTATGATGCATGCGTCCGAGCTATGATGCGAGCAATAGGGCTACAGCGTATGCGCTATGACGCATGCAGTAGCGCTAGGACGCATGTGTTAGCACTAAGATGCATGCGGTAGCGCTATACTGCATGCGACAACCCTACGACGCATGCAGGAACTGCGACGCATGTGATAGCGCTCAATGGGGCACTAGAATGCATGCGAAAGTGCCGTCAGATGTTAGTCCTGCGTACTTACATCCTCCGGATGGCAATCGATCCACTTCAGGACCGCCTTGAAGATGTCGATTTCCGGCGCACAGAAGGAGTTCCGGCTGATCAGCTGCTCCAGGGCGGCCGGTGATAGCTGGAGGAAGCCCTTAAGAACGGAGTGTGGAGATGCTATCGACAAAAACGGTCACGTACCGGTGTGTTGACGACGTCAGAGGCGTAGTTGTCGATGAAGTCCAGCGAAGCGTTCACGAGGTCGGTCATGCTGTACAGATGGGCCACCGAGTAGATCATCGTAACGTTCCGCGAGGAGAGAATCGACTGAAACGCGAATCTTTAGAAATATTAAAGGAGCAAACAAAAAGACTCATTACGACGCTAATACAGCGTCGTCTAGTGAATAGCGTTTTGTGAGGGTATGTCGTGCGACTAGGCCTGTAGTAGTCGGTAGGGTAAGACTGCTGAGTACATTTTTTGCCGCCAAAATGTTCCGGTAAAAATTGTAAAGAACGGTGTCCTAAAACCAAAAAATGATAAATCGGAGCAAAACTGGGAACGGTTAGGGAAGCACAAACGGCACGATTTTTCAGTGAGGTACGATGCCTAAAAGCCGTACGACAACTGGCATCGGTACGATTGCGTGTCAAGTGTTCCGATGTAGCACGGCACGACAGTGCGTCGAAGCCCTCTTTAGCTGCTTACCTTCAGGTACTCCGAAATGGCGCTGTCCAAGTCTGCAAAGTCGTACTTGTTGACCAGCGCCAGCACGTCGACGACCAGTTCGACCTTCATGGAGTGCAGTTGGATCCGCCCCGTGTAAATGTAGCGGAGAAGGGCTTTGAACGCTTGCACGGGCGTGTCCACGAGCTCGACTTCACGCTCGGAGGTCTCTCGCATACCACCGAAAAGCATCGCTCTAAAATGCTTTTTGTTAACAAAGAGCTGTCGGCATTTGTCATGACGGAAATAAGCATAAAAAGAGAGTGGGCTTTGAGGACTGAACGTTGGCGGAAAAATTCGGCGGCAGAACGGATCGGAAGAGAAAAATTCTGGCAGGCATCTATGGCCAATAGTGAACCCTAATTTTACCCTTACAAAATTTTATGTGTTTACTACCACGGTGGAGGGCTCGTTCTGTTTGTTTTAGACTGTGCCCGTTACTGCCTACTTGCCAAACTTGATTAGTTTAAAAAGTACATTTTTATTTTTAAGTCCATTTAACACATTGCACGTTGAGAGATAAAGTTAATTTTCTTTTTTTATTTAATTATTTGAAAGAAGTTCAACTCAAAAACTCGCCAGTGGGTCCCGGAAAAATTCGGTAGGTTGAGAACAGATGTACGGGTATGGACGGGTGTACAGGTGTACGGCGGCGTACTTACTGCCATGCCGTTTTTCACTAATTACGGCACGGAGTGCGGTACGTGGAGGTTGCGGAAATGCGGAGTACGGCGCGGCGCCGCAAATGCCAGTCCGTACTTTCCTAGTTTCGGTGAAATCACGGCATCATTTTGCCAAAGTTTCGCGGTCATAACAACATCGCCCGAAATGAACCACGAGACGTACAACGATGCATACTACTAATTAAATTTCTTATTTATTCACTTTTATATCGCACCGGAAATAGACTTTTAGCCATTAGTAATTCCTATTAAGTTTTAGGTCCGACTACCGCCATGGCCGTCAAATTCTAACTTCACTGCAACTTCGCATTCCGTGCCTGGTTTTCTGAATTGAGAACCTCCGTGAAGGGTATTTCCGCCTTTCAGTCCACCACAGTTTGAACTTCGTTAATTCGGGTACGTCACACCGGAGCCTTACTATTATTAGGAGGACCACAAGTCCTTTTAAGTGCGTCCTGTATTTTTACGTTTTAGCGAACGGTACGAACACGCAGACAAGCGAAATTACAAGGAGAATCTCAAATCGACGCACAAGTCCCGCTACCAACGCTTCGCTCGCCAACCGACAAACATTTTGCTAGACAACTCACTCGTCTCGAACCACCAACTCCTATGGATTTACAGCCCTATGTGGTTTCTTTTTCTTTGCTGCCCTGTTTGCTTTTCATGCTTTTGCTCTTTGAATTACGCATTTATCTTCCAAGCATTTTATTGTTGTTACTTATGCGTTGAATGGTTTGGCTCAGGGATCGCATGCTCGCACCATACTAGCTACCTAAGTACCCGGCATCGTTCTATCTTACTTTTTTGGCGCAATACGGATGGGTGGGGTGGGCTGCTACTGCACTAAGCATGGTACTAGGGGCGGGGGTGCGCATCGATCCTTAATTCGTTGGGGAACATTTTGCATTTGTAAGTGGGAACCAGCTCCGCGGAACCAGGGACACGTAAGTGAGACTGGGATGCGAGTAGGAGAAACTGTCAAGGGGAGTTGGAACCCTTGATGCCCAGCGCAGCTGAAAGCCGTCCATCGGATGTGGGAACCGGCTGATGAGTAACAAGCCACTCTGAACCTTCTCCGGGGGCTTCGGGACCACAATTGTCCGACTCTTTCATGCTGAAAGCGTACCGAAAATAGGTGCTCCTCGCCGCGAGAATAACCCGATGGACGGCAAAGCGTTGCTCTTCGACGATCAGCGTTAGGTCACTACACTCATCGTTCAGGTAAAGGCGGCCGATGTTCTCCGCCAGCGTCGCCGAATGCTGAACGTCGCCGACGTTGCCTGAAATTCGAATGCTTAGGTGTACTTTCCAGAGCGTTCATGTCTTTGAGTTGTTCGCTACGCTAGACCTGTAATAACTTAGTCGTGACCCGCTCCGTGCGTACGCTGTACTATACTGGCGGCCGTGCCGTTTTCTGCACCATAGCATACGATAGCACAGCAGGTACTAAGCCGTACCACACAGCCGCGCGTGCGTAGTTTCAGCCAGAGAACGATGCCATGCCGTACTAGGCCTAGACGCGACCACACCCCCCCCCCGTGCCGTGCTCCGTACCGTACTGACATCCCCGTAAGGAGTGCAGTACGGCCGTCCACAATAGGGCATTTTAGTCACAGAATCATGCCGTACCGTACTCCGCACTGGATTTCACCTTCGTACCCCACCCCGTACCTAGAACATATGCAGTACGGTACGGCCTTCTAAGTCTACTCCGTAATGCGGCAGTACTGCACGGTATTGAAAGCCGTACGGGACCATTGTCGTACCGTGAAACACGGTACGTGGTACGGTCCAGTACGGAACACGGTACGGGCGTCTACGTCTACAGCACACTGAGTGCTTACCTCCTCCGCTCCTGTAGAAATGGCCTTGTTGGCTCGGTCCGGCGTGCTGCAGTCCGCTGCCGCTAGCCTCGTCCTCGCTGTTGCCGCGTGGCAGCCGGTAGTGATTGTCGCTCATTGCAGCAAACCTGAAATGAACGCTTTGGGATGGATGACTCTCTCGATTGTTTAGTCGTCACTATTCACGAAAACAAGACAAGATATGGAGAACCTAGCCGGGGGACTAAAAAAGCTAGGACCAAACTTGGAGGCATTTCGTCCCTTCCGACGTTGGCAGGTATAGAGGCCGAGTCTCGGTCCCGGAGGTTCCAGGCCCGAGTCCCGGCCCCAGGAAAAATTCCGGCCTTCTCTGGCTCTCGGCGGGTTGCAGAAATGCTCTACGTAGGGTACTCTCAGGGTCCGTCTTGTTTTGCATCGCTCGCTGTCGTAAAACAATGAGGGTTTTCTTAGGCCTATCAGGGCGCCAATCGTGACGGTTTTTCGCTTCAGGTTAGCATTTTATGAACAGTTTAAGCGCAGATTTGTTCTGAGCAAAAACGGTGCTTTTTAAGCTGTAGACTCGGGGCATAGATTAACAGCGGCATAATGAGGCACGCGAAATTCAACGGTATGTGGTCGGAGTCAACCTTCAGCACACGATTGCCTACAACCTTTCTGCCCCAAAAGCGTTTATGTGACGTATAAAAAAACACGAAGGAGATCGCGATAAATAACAACTGGAGAAGGGAGAGTACTTGATAATAAAAAAAAGCAACAACGAATGGTCCGTTAAGCGAATGTTGTTTGGTCTGATCCGTAAATTCATTCCTTGGTCGAGCTCAGTCGCGGTACTCGCGAGCGCGTCCCGAGCGGACCGGTCCACCGCCGCCGCGATCGTTGCCGAAGCGGTCCCCGCCACCGCCCCCGAAGCGGTCGCCGGTGCCGAAGCGGTCTCCGCCCGAGAAACGGTCGCCCATGCGTCCACCGCGCGGCGGTCCGTTGAAGCGACCGCCAGGACCAGCGTCCATTCGCGGCAGCGTGATCGCGACATCGATGTAGTCGCCCACCTCGAACTTGCATTGGGCGAGCTGAAACTTGAAAAATTACTCAGAAAATCATCGAATCTAAAGGAAGTTGGTGTGACCTCGTAGCGGTGACAAAGGAAGAAGGTATACTTAGACGCCGCGTACAGTATTCGGTACCGTTCCGTACTGCGTAACGTATTCTACGGTACGGTTTACGGTACGGCGCAGGTCTAGTACGAGTATTCCATTCATTTGGCCGATTTCGACTATTTTGGGGAACAAATTCCAAAAGTCGGCATTCCAAACGTCATCGTTATCACCTCTTCGCGATGCCGTGCTGCCTTTCCAGTGCAGTCATCATGGGAAATGAACACGACAGTGCAGCGCGTCGGCAATGCACACCACACGTCTTACTGCGCTACCCAAGGTTTTTTTGAACGGATAAGCGGTACCGTCGGGCGTAGCGGTAATAGAATCCGTCCCGTACTCAACCCATGTACCGTTTTCTATTCTGTAGAGTACGGCACAAAAGACAGTACGGCGAAGAAAGGCCATTTTCCGTGCCGTTCACCACTAAAACTGCACGCAACGGCGCCAATTTTCGAGCCTTGCCGCACTCTTTTCCGTACCAATACAGAAAGCGATAGGGCTCCGTTTTACCTTCTCGCCATTCCCTGATAATCGGAAAACGGCACGGCACGGAATCCGGTTCGGTATGGATGCCGAAGTCTAGTGAAGCATATGCAACACTGGTCGCATGTGTGAGCTTGTCGGCCGCTAACCTGGCCAAATTCCTATTACCCAGTGCTTCTATGCTTGCGCTTCGTGAGATTGTTGTCAGTCTAATCCTACTCCGAGGTAGGCCCCGTCGACGTACCGTCTTGTTGTCGTCCACGCCGCGCTGGCCGTTCACGGTGAGTCCGATCTCGCGCATCACATAGCGAGGCGTGTAGCGATCCGGCGACACTAAAGCCGACAACGCGATAGTGTGCGTTAGGGCACGTAGAACTTACCGATGGCGAAGCTGAACTCGGTTCCACGCCGACGCGACTCCATGTTGACGTCCTTGATGAGGGACATCAGCTCGCGCAGGTTGCAGTCCATCCTGAAAATGCCTCGTAGAGTTTTTCTTTTGTTAAATATTCTTAAAGTAAGTAATATTAAAGTAAAAACGTATTTTTCCACAGCCAAATGTAAACAAATCAGTGAATTATTGGGATAAAATAATAATGGCGACAAAAAGAAGGTTTGAGGCATCGGAAATCCTTCACATAAAGTGCCCACTAGTGGATCTGACGTTCAACTTGAGCGTAAAACACGTTTAATCTATGCTCCTGTGCATCCAGGACGCATTTTAGAACTTGTGGAGCACTTACCAGGTATACACCTGGAGCTCATTGGGCGGCACCGATCCGCGTGCGTACTCCGCGAGCGGATTGTGTCGGCTGTTGGCGNGATATGCAACACTAGTCGCACATGTGAGCTGGTCAGACGCTATCTGGGCCAACTTGCTATTACTCAATGTTCTATGCCTGTGCCTCGTGCGATAAGTTTCAGTATAATCCTGCTCCGCGGTAGGCCCCATTGGCTTACCGTCTTATTGTCGTCCACGCCGCGCTGGCCGTTCACGGTGAGTCCGATCTCGCGCATCACATAGCGAGGCGTGTAGCGATCCGGCGACACTAAAGCCGACAACGCGATAGTGTGCGTTAGGGCACGTAGAACTTACCGATGGCGAAGCTGAACTCGGTTCCACGCCGACGCGACTCCATGTTGACGTCCTTGATGAGGGACATCAGCTCGCGCAGGTTGCAGTCCATCCTGAAAATGCCTCGTAGAGTTTTTCTTTTGTTAAATATTCTTAAAGTAAGTAATATTAAAGTAAAAACGTATTTTTCCACAGCCAAATGTAAACAAATCAGTGAATTATTGGGATAAAATAATAATGGCGACAAAAAGAAGGTTTGAGGCATCGGAAATCCTTCACATAAAGTGCCCACTAGTGGATCTGACGTTCAACTTGAGCGTAAAACACGTTTAATCTATGCTCCTGTGCATCCAGGACGCATTTTAGAACTTGTGGAGCACTTACCAGGTATACACCTGGAGCTCATTGGGCGGCACCGATCCGCGTGCGTACTCCGCGAGCGGATTGTGTCGGCTGTTGGCGCAGAAGATGCGCAGCAGGAGCGGGCAGATCTAAAAACATTTGCACGTTATGCGAAATGTTGAGGGCTTAAATATCTGTTTGGCTGCTTTCCACAAAGAGTCCCCAAGCCGTGCGTACTGCTTACAGAGGGCGGTGCCCTGGTCCGAAAATAAAGCGATTTTAGGCCATCTTCTTAGCGAAAGTTAGTCTCGTCATGTGAAGACTGGTCGGTCCTACGTTTAACCTACCTTCTCGCGGTCGATGGTGGTCTCCTGCGGCACTTCCACTTGCGAAATGACGTGCGCTGCGGCCATCTTGGCGTTGTTTTTGGTCTAAAAGGACACAAGTAAATCGGCTTTCGAAGACACAGACGAAGGTTAAATAAGCGTATGTTTCTATGGAACGCCTTCAGCGTAAAATTAAATAAAATATCAAGGCGACGGACGAATGTCGGTAGCTTTTAAGACACGTTCGCCTTCTAGAAACGTTCTCCGTCCCGCTAGCGGCTAAAGCGACGCACAACTTGGCGTCGGGCCAACGCCCCCAATCGATGCTCAAGTGGCGCGAATCCGAACGCGCTTTGGCGTCTTGTCGGCTAGACAACACTAGGGAACGCGAGGCCTCGAGAGGGCACAAAGTGGCGTCCTTAAGGTCGCCCGCGTGAACAGCGACAAGCGGCTTGGCTTCGAATTTTGGGGTTCCGTTTGCATTCAAGCTTATTTGAATCTGTTAAGCATATAATTTTAGCAGAGCAATAAGTGGGCTTTAGGAAGCCATAAAATGGTGATTCATTAGCGTCTAAACAGGTGGTATTTGTTCGGCATTTCGCGATTAATCGGACTAACCCACCGGTTATTTTCCGCCTCGCAAACGTATTCTTGACTGAATTACTGCGAGACATTTAGTATTTGCAATGCCCGCACACTTGTCAATAAGTAATGCCCAGCGGTCCCGCTTTTGATGAACCTGCTAGTCCCATTTGCAAGATTTTTGCGCTCTTCGCACTCAAAAATTGTGTATGGTTTTGCTTTAATATTGCTCACTTGCCGGCTAAATACGTGCACATTTAGACGCAATGGCGACCGCGACACTAACACTGGACAGCGGACCGTTCTTCGAAGGAATTCGCGAGGAAGTGCTCCGACAACTTTCGGCTATCGTAGAGATCAAGGCGGTGTGCGATCCGAGTACGTTTCGCAGAGAATTCGGGAAAAGACTTATCGAGCTCCGCATATGACCCAGAGAATCATGCCGGTCGCGTGAGGGGTCGCAGTGGCTTGGTCCAGGTAGTCATCCCGTTGTGTGACGCTAGAGTATCAGGGCCGTAGCCAGGTTTCCAGGCTAGGTCAGGCTGGTAATCTAGAAGGGTCTAGGTAGGGGTCTAAAGTGGGTAAGTGGCCTAAGCGGTTAGAATAACTATGCTAGTCAAAGGGTTCCCTTGTGGTCTAGCACACGATGCGGTGCTGCGCCGCTGTACCTCCTGCCGCTCCATGCTGACCCCGAGCCATGTCACGTCCCGTATCGGAAGATACGGTTCTGTTCGCGGTACGGCGGCACCTTAGGGAACTTTTTCTAGGTCCTACAAACTCATGGTTGTGTTAGGACCACCTCGTGGCCAAACGAGCTGGCTTCGTTAATTCTCTATAGCCCCTCTGCGCGCGTAGATTCCTGGATCAGGAAAAGACTGCCCATATTGCTAAACACTTCTTTTTGTGTGCACTGGTGCCATTCTTAGGAGGTTCGGAGGAGTTTATGTGGTTACCTGAACGAAATGATCGATTAAGTCAGCCCCCAAGCGGATAAAATCTGCAATGAATCATCCTTCGCCCGGACAAACCTATCCCCCATATAACAGAACAGATCCCCCAAACTTCATGAGTAACGCACGTTTGAAACCAGTTCTAACTGGAACACTTCAGTCAACGAGAACCGCTTCCGTGAGCTGAAAGAGGAGCTGGCTTCAACGACGGCGACCGCGACCAACGGTCAAGCTCGGGGAGGCGGCACCGGGAACCTCACCGCGCTCATGGAACTCGAGCAGGTGAGGCTTGAGGAGTCATTCCACTTCAGTTAAACGAGGTTTAGATGTGGGGAATCGATGCGGACCCGGACGAGAAGACGACCGCCGACGTGGAGACGCAAACGGCGCAGGAAGCGAACGGTACGAAATTGAGAGCATTCATGCCCAGGGCTGTTAACTGTTCGTATGGGCCGCAGCTGCCTATACGGAACCGAGCAAAACAAAGCTAGTTGTGTTGACTTTCTCCATTGTGTTGGGTCGCATTTCTAACGGGCCGGCATACCACTCGTCCGCACGGCGTATTTCCTCCGTCACAGTTGGAAACCAAGAGGAGGTCGTCTTGTTCACGTGTTGCACACGTGCAAACTGCATGCTCCTGCATGCGGAAGCGCTCAGTACGCATGAGCGTGCGTACGCATGCATGCATGCGTCTACATGTGGTATAGCTTGGTACACAAGCTAGCGTGCATGCATGCATGTCCATAGCATGGGATGATGCATGCAGCTGAGAATAGGTAGTCTTATTCACGCGTTGCACACGTACAAATTGCATGCTTCGGCATGCGGAAGCGCTCAGTACGCCTGAGTGCATGCATGCGTGCATGCGTCCGCATGTGGTACCGCTTGGTACACTAACCCTTGTTCGCATGCATGACCAAAGCATGCGATGATGCATGCTGCATTCACATAAAAATTATTCACTTGTTGACGTTAAGTCTCCTTTTTTTACGACCCTGGAAAGGACGTTGCCGAGTTATTATCCAAATGGTCGTAGAACCCTGCGCTTCGGCTCGTTCTTCCTCACATTTACCCACGTTTTTAGCCAGTACGCGTCCCGGCTCGAGCAGCTCCGCGACGTCAGTCTCCAGCGCCGCGGGCCGCTCCCAGGCTGCTAGCGGGTCGAAGGAGAGCCTCAAGAAGGGCGCCGCCGCCAAGCCCTGGAATCGCCCGCTGAAGCTGATGCCCTGCGCCGCTAGGAAACCAGCGCCTGCAGCTGCCGGTGGACCGTCAAAGCCTGGCGGGCCGCCGAAGGGTCCGCCCGCACCGACTAAAGGAGCACCTGGTCCGTCGAAAGGAGCGACTGGATCGGTGAAGGGACCGCCTGGATCGGTCAAAGGACCCGCTGGATCGGTGAAGGAACCGCCTGGACCGTCCAAGGGGCCCGCCGGTCCTCCACGAAGCGGCCAGCCGGCGAAGCGGAACCCGTTCGCGAAGTACGACGCGGTCATCATGATGTAGCGACGCACTAATTTGACTGACGCATAACCATTGTGCCACTTTATGGACGTATAAGTGCTTGCAAGTTTGCATCGTGTGCAATAAAGATACTTACTTTCCGTGCAATGTCGCATGCGCATAAAGGTAGCCGTAAGGAAACAGGAAAATCATTATGGGGGCTGGATGGGTGGGCTGGACCGCTGTTTATACCCTACTTACCTGGGGAGGGGAAAGGGTTTTGGGGTCCAGCTCGATGCTTACGCACAAGCGTTAAGTAAAATGACATGCCGCCAGGCGCTGGCTTTGCTCATTTCTAAACGTATTCGTCAGTTTTCGTCCCAAAAGAGCCTCCAGAAATTGCGTGAATCGTCACGTGTGGATTTGTACTCTCTGTCGCGTGAGCACAATTAAAATCGCATTTTCATTGCCCGTATCACTGAAGATAGTGATGAAGTATAAACGGCTTTCGCGCATACGGGGAAGCCGTACGCCTTAGACGGCTTGGTCCCCTGATTACGCCCCTTAACATCCCTGCCGCCATCGTCTTGATGCTCCATCTCTTTCCACGAGAGCGGCGTCATAGAAACGAAGACAGTTTATTTCCATTTTTTGGGTAAACCAAGTATCGCAAAAGGCATGAAAGTTTAAGAGAAGCACTGAG
>JNEY01000749.1:8672-32342 GCA_020875895.1 Aphelenchus avenae
AGAAAAAGTTATCGCCTGGGAGCTAAGAGGAGGAAATGCTGGGAAAAATTGGTCAGCGGCTAGAGGAGCAAAGAGGGTGAGGAGGAGCTTAGGTCTTAGGATGAGCGGTTCAATCTGGGAGAGATACGATCATCGCGAGGTACGACCAGTGTGAGAAGCAGATTAATTTCAAGGAGGAGCAGCCAAGGTCTGACTAACGAGGAGCGGATCCAGTCGTGGTGGAGCATTTAAAAACATGCGCGTACAGAGCGGCTCGAGTTGGCGCTTGGCACTCATTCTGCTCCGTATTTAGCAATCCGACATCCGATACGCGCAAGTGAGAGACCACGCGTACCTCGACGTCGTCACCTACGAGAACCACCCGTGGGTCTTCCGTGACTCCTTCGACGGCGAGTACCTGCAGGTGTGGCCTGACAACGCCACGCAGCTCATTCCTCGCGTACCGGAAAACTACACCGGAACGACACCGCTGCGCAAAGCGGCGCTCATCCGACCCGTGGAAGGTGAGCCTCTTAGGACGGAGTACTGTAAATATAGCTCAGAGTGCGCATTACTGTAGCTCAAGATGACCCGCCCGCAAACTACCTAAGTTTAGCTCACTACTGTAGCTCAAAGTGGAGTACTGAATAATCGAGCTCCATGTTTCTCGCTGCTTACTGTAATTTGTCCCGTTTTAGTTCCGAGCTTGTGGAAGTGTTGCCTGCGCTCGCTCGGACGCTTAGCTGATCCATCGCAGCTCTCCGAGCTTCCAGTGCCGGAGTTCGTCCAGGTAACCAACCTCACCATTTTCCTTCGGCCGACCTAAAACTGCAAATTCAGATCCGACTGGGCAAGTACCTCCTCGAAGCGTACGAGTACCGCGCCCACTGGGAAGAGAGCACCGACGTGCCCGAGGAGTATCAACGGCTGAGAGCTTGGCTGGAAAAGAAGGAAGCCTCCACGAGTGGACCTGTGATTACGGAAATCACCGACGACGACGATCATGAGAGCGCCACCGTCGAATGCGACAACGTTGCGGGCGGAGCAAATCCGGGAGACTCTGCTCGGAAACGGTGAGCAGCATCTGCACCATTGATATCCCTAGCCTTGATTGTCCATAGCCTGCGGCTCATACAGAAATGCTGCCCGCGTTGGCTCATCATTTCTTTTAGACGAGATCCGGGTGAAGAATCTCCTGGCAAGCGCCACCGAGGAGCGGCAGATTGACGCGGTCCTTAACGAGGCGCTCGACATATGCAAGGAAAATTCCCACTTTGAACTTCACTCGTCTGCACTTCCCGCTTTCGCCAGCTACTTTGCGTCTCTCAGTGTGTTCTCCGCTCACGACGTAGCGCTCAAGTTGGCGGAGATCATCCGCAGTGAGAAAGGACTAGCGTAAGTTTTACTGATTTTGGTCCACACCTCATGTCGTATGTGGTACTGGACAACACTGCCTTTGGTTTGTCCAAAGACACATTACCTTCCATGGTCGCGGACACTGCTTCGGTTGTAATGGAAGCCGTCGTGGTCCTAGACCCCATGAATGACTGAGGATCTGGGTCACGTGTCGTACTGCCGCCCCTGGCCCACTCAGCTTGCTGGTCGTGGAAGTCACGGACAGTCATGGACCACGCGTTTTTCGATGGTCACGGTATGCGATTCGGCCACTTTGTGGTCGTGCTCGAACACACGACCCATCTGGACCACACGGCCCGCTTGTGGTCGTGGACCACGCATTCCGTCTGTTCTTGGACCACACTGCCCGATCGGTGGTCCTGGACAATACCACCCGTCTGTTGTGTTGGGCCACGCTAGCCATCTATGGTCGTGGATGGACCACACGACCTGTCTGCGGTCGTGGACCACAATGCCCGTCGGTGGTCTTTGGGCCACACGTCCCTTCTGTGGTACAGCCCGTTTGTGGTCCTGGACCACACGACCTGTCTGTGGTCGGGGACCACACTGCCCGTCGGTGGTCTTGTACCGCCCTATCCGTCGGTGGTCTGTGGACCACACGACCCTTCTGTGGTCCTGACCACACGATCCGTCCGTGGTCTTTGGACCACACGACCCTTCTTTGGCAGTGGACCACCACTACTCTTCTGTCGTACGACGATTAAGTGGTCCTGGACCACAGGACCCTTGTGTAGTCTTGGACCACAGGACCTTTCAGTGGTCGGACAGATCACACTTTCATCACGGTCGAAAACTCCTTTCGTATCGACTTAGATTATGATACGCTTAACTCATTACTTTAGGACCGCCATCCCGCTTCTTCATGCGCTCATCACGTCCGCGCAAATCCTCAACTCCACAAAGCTGCGCCAGTTCGTCAAGAAGGAGCTGGTTGAGATGCATGCGCAAGTATTCCGCAAGCACTCGCAACATGCAACTCTGCTAAGTCTCTGCATTGCGCAAACGCTCATGATGGAAGCGTCGTACTCAAGCGTAGCGCCGAACGAAGCGCTTAAGGAGATGTGGAGCCGCGTGATCAGTAGTGTGGTAAGCTTCGATCGAACACCGTTAGTTAAAGTTTGCCCACTATTACTATTATGCTTTTAGAATTCCGAGACGTCACTGGACTTGCAGCTCATGTCAATCGTTCTATACCGCTGCCTGGATGAGCCAGTCGACACTTTTCTGCGCAGTTTAAAGCGTCATAAGCTTTTCGAGCAAATTAGCGATGGCCGCCATGCGACTGCGCAAGTCGAGGTACGTTCTATCGAAAATTGTGCACTTGCAATCCCATTTTTGTACCAAATTCGTGAAAACTCACATTTGAGTTTGCGCTGCAAAAGTTGCAACTATTTTGCACTTTCAGCCTTCGTAAAGTCTCCTACATCATCGCCTTTTAGTTCTGCCGCTTTCTCGAGAGCTATCTCCATGCGTTGCACTCCGCTCTTTCGCCCAAGGACGCATATGCTCTTGTGGATGCTCTCCTGGCACACAACTTGCAACATCAAACACTGCGAGCTTTCTTTGACTCGTGTTTGTCATCGGCGTCACTCGTATTCGCCGGTCCGGAACTTCTCACAGGTGAGTGCGCGTGATGCCCAATGCTAGTCGATGGATCCCTGTTGCTAAAAGTTCGACAATTTCGCACCTTTAGAACACCTGCTATGCGGCACGCTGCGACTTCTTGCAGCAGAAATTGCGTTGGATCTGCAGCGGCGCAAGAGCTCGAGGAAACGCAAATCGGATTCGTCTCACATGGTAAATTGTTCACTTACACTCGGATTTTCAACTTCTTCCCGCAGGATATTGTGGGAGTCAGCGAAGCCCTAAATGCGATGGTGCAAGCTGCAAGTAGCGAGGATGCCGGTAATGACGACGACTGCAAACGGTGCCACCGAGGACTCTACCGGAAAATTATGGAAGACTTCCTAACGGCGAATGCAGAAAGGTAAGTGTGTGGGCATTTCATGAGGTCGCGTATACAGCACGTGCCTTCTAGTACCTCCAAACTCGATTTTGCCAGCAACCCAACTGTCGCAGGAGTCGTGGAAGCCATCACGAAGTTCCACGGAACGCTCGTAAGTATCTGCGAGTCTTGACCTCAGATCATATACCCACCTAGATAATGAAGCTTCCACGCAAACTGCACGCACTGCTCCAGTACAGCTTGCTCACCTTGGCGGCATCTCTTCAAGGTGACCTGCGGCTGAAGCTTCTCCACCCACTGGCTCATAAAGAAGCTCCGGCGGACAAATGCGAATGCGATATCGTCGGCGAGGAGCAGGTCGGCACGTTGATTCAGAGACTAGTTGAGGTCAGTGCTTAACTCGAGCAAAGAATTACAGGTAGCTGCGGTAAACTTTATGTTTAAAACTCTGCACACAGTAAAACTTTGAACAAACATCAAACTTACTGTAATGCAATACACGGTTCCATAGGACTTACAGTATGATATCTGAGGATTACAGTAAAACAAGCCACTACTGGGCAAGACGATTCCGCACGAAGTACAGTAAAATTTTTCACGTTTAGGACAGCCGCGTCTCAGCTGAGGAGCGGCACATCATGGCGCAAGTCGTTGCGCAACTGTTGCTACCGCTTAGCACCAAGAAAATGTCGTCCGTCATTGTGTCACTCATCGGCGACTCCGAGGACCAGCAACTAGCACCTAGCAACTCTAGTGTCCTTCTCCTAACTGCAGCTACGGCCTACCTTGTGGGGCGTAAAGTGCAGAAGGCGAAGTCGATTAAGAAGGTCAGTAGGACCGTNCACGCGACCACCTAAGTTGCTCCTCACGCTCTCCTCACGCGACTACCCGAGGAGAAGTGAACTCCTCAGAGCGCAGCTGAGCCACTAGTACGACCGCACCTTTGAGGATGTTCTCCGCGTCCTCCTTGCTGCGCGTAATCTTCTCGGTACGCCAGGAGCTCGGGCGGCGCGAGCCCGCGTGTTTGACGAGGATGTGCCAGCAGTGAACCTCCTTCGGCTTGTTGGCGTCCTCCAGCGCGTCCGCCTTCGGGCGCGTCCACTGGCTGCGGCCCGAGATCACGTTGAAGTAGTACTCCTTGTCTGAAAAACAAGGAATTAGGACGGGTTTAAAAGGAGCAGGAGCATTGAGAGGGAGATCGGGTGTGGGTAATTGTATTAAGGTCAACGCATGGATACATGGATACAGTTTGGCATACATGTGGCTAATTTTGACTCACTTAAATGGACCTGAGCGATGAGTGCACATTTAGCTCCATGTCATGCTAAACAATGTGCCTAAATAGCACGCTCGCTAGGACTCCATGACGTGTCAGACATCAGGTCGGTACTGAGCACATACGTCAATCAATAATAGCTGCTAACTAATTGTCCACTGTATACTCCCATGTGGCTCACAACCATCCATACTTCCCAAAGAACCGGCTTTTGGTCCGACCGAAGTGAACTGAAGGACGGGTTCTGTTAGTTCAGCTAACTCCACTTGACTGAACTGGCTGGGTCAGTTAGGGTTTCATAACGTACTGAACCCGGTTTTCATCCAGCTAAACTGAACCGAGTCGGACTTTGAGTACGGTTCACTGTTGTTGACTGAACTGATCGATCCGCTGAAACTCTGGTGCCATGGCCCCTTTTGGGGATTTTGTCCCGCTCGCATGTGGCTCAGTTTCACGTTCACAGGTGGCTCACTACGTTGCACATGTTTGGCTCAACGAAGAGCTCGCACATGGACCACTGTCCGACTCTCTGGTGGCTATGTGCCCCACTAGCTTGTGGCTCAATGTCATGTCTACAAGAAATAGTGCTAAGCTAGTGGCTCGTTTTCTAGCAGGCTGGTTACTCACGTCATTCTCAAAATGGCCCGGTTTCTGGCTCACCCGTGGCACACTGTGATGCTCACATGTGGCACGCTCTAATGCCACAATTCACTCGGTGTCACAACCAGAAACCGCTCAAAGCCACGCACATATGCGGCTTGACGTCATTCTTGCATGCGGATTTGTGGCAAGTGGCGCAACTGGCCCATTTTCAGGTGCACATTTTGTCCGCCGAACGCTTCACAGTTCGATATAAGGTCCGTACCCGAGGAGCGGCTCATGCGTTTCTCCCAGCCTTTGGGAAGCGGCGCATTGTCGTCGTCGTCCTCGGGCTTCGTCTCCTCCTCCACTCGCTTCTTCTTCGCCTCGGGCTCGTCCGACATTTCGTGCCTAAGCTGGTAAAAATTAATCACAAGAAGGAACAAATATTCGCGTTTACAATAACGCCAAAGTTACAGCATGATGGTTCATGCTAGCGAGGAGCAGCTAGAGGTCTTGCTAGTAGGGAGCAGCTCAGCTCAGTTTCTAGCAGCATCTCAAGGCCTTCTTGGCAAGGAGCATCAAACGTTCATGTTAATGAGGAGCCCTTTAACTTTTGGTTTGTGCGGAGCTCATGTTTTACGTAATGTGGAGCGGCTCTATTTTCATCCTAGGAGGAGCAGGCCACGTTGGACTAATCTAATTAAGAGGAGCTAGTAGACTTAGGTAGTGCTAGCGAGGAGGTTCAAGGTTGTCCTATTTTACGGGGAGCAGCTTCTGTCTAGTGAGGACCGGGAAATGCGAATTTCATCACCAAAGTCCTTCTTAAATTTCAGAAATGTATGCCGCTAAAAATCGCATAAATTACTCAATTTTCCGAACGTGGACAATAAACACTGACGAACATTGCTAGGAGAAACCCACGCCGTCACCAAGCAGTGGCGACTCCGAAGCGAAGCGGTTCCGACGCGAAAATGGCCGCCTCCTTGGCGTTCTGCCACGGCCGCGGCTCTTTTTTGGGTTTCTCGAAAAAGTCACGTACGGACGTTCATCTTCCATTTCTTCGTATTTGTGCCCCACTTTTCGGGATGTTCGTTCGGGAAGATTGCGTATAGTTCGCTCTTCCTTTTGCGGTCTGCGGGAAACTTGAAACCCATCTTTTTCCCGTCGTACTTGACCTGAACGGACCGATTGCGCAAGCAAGAGGTCACTCAAGTGGATTAGGATCGATTGCCTTCCCGCGCATTATGCAAATTTCCCGGTAGGAGTGGTGGGAAGCGTCGGATAACTTTCTCAGTTCGGCTTTCTTTCCATTCGCATAGGGCGATTCTCTCAGTCCGCTGTAACTGAAGCGCTGAAAGTGTCTTAAGCTTTGCAAAAATTTTGCACTAGCATTTGCAATCAGGCAAAAGCCTTGTAATGCATGCTCTGCATTTCGAACAGAACATCTCCGAATTCCAAGTGGAGCTGTACTGGAGCATCCACCTGTTTCTAGTGGAGCAGCTCCGAACTCGGAGTGGCGGAGTTCCTTCCTCCGAGCGGAGCAGCTCCGCATTTCCGTATAATTGTAGTAGCTCTGCATTCTCTACGTTTCCTAGGTGTGGAACAATTTTTAGCGTTTGAATTTGCACGTGCGGACTAAGTGCAACGTGTCTTTCGTGAACAAATACCCGCGAAATACATGTGTTTTTTTCAGTCACGGAGCGTCGCTTCCGCCGATGGTTCGTCTCTAATTTCATGCATCGCGCACTCGTCCTCTTCGACCAGCGCCGAGAACTGCAGCCCTTCCCCGATCCGAACTTCCCGCGACCCACGCAGATCTACTACCGGTTCCTGAACGGCAGCGGACGCAGCGTGGACGTGATCTGGCAGCGCACCAACGACGTAATCGTTTTACGCCAGAGATGGCTTAACCCGTCCGTTGCGCAAAAGGTTCTCGGTAGAGCCTTGAATTGGCAAACTTGGCGAGGAGCAGCTAGGGCTAGTGAGGAGCTAGTGCTAGGAGGAGTGGCTTGGACGGAGACGGATGGAAAAGCCATGTAAGCTAGAGTGGAGCTAAGGAGTGAAGATGCTGGAAATAAGCATCAGTATTGGTAATGACTAGGGGGAGGAGCTGCACTAGAGAAAAAGTTATCGCCTGGGAGCTAAGAGGAGGAAATGCTGGGAAAAATTGGTCAGCGGCTAGAGGAGCAAAGAGGGTGAGGAGGAGCTTAGGTCTTAGGATGAGCGGTTCAATCTGGGAGAGATACGATCATCGCGAGGTACGACCAGTGTGAGAAGCAGATTAATTTCAAGGAGGAGCAGCCAAGGTCTGACTAACGAGGAGCGGATCCAGTCGTGGTGGAGCATTTAAAAACATGCGCGTACAGAGCGGCTCGAGTTGGCGCTTGGCACTCATTCTGCTCCGTATTTAGCAATCCGACATCCGATACGCGCAAGTGAGAGACCACGCGTACCTCGACGTCGTCACCTACGAGAACCACCCGTGGGTCTTCCGTGACTCCTTCGACGGCGAGTACCTGCAGGTGTGGCCTGACAACGCCACGCAGCTCATTCCTCGCGTACCGGAAAACTACACCGGAACGACACCGCTGCGCAAAGCGGCGCTCATCCGACCCGTGGAAGGTGAGCCTCTTAGGACGGAGTACTGTAAATATAGCTCAGAGTGCGCATTACTGTAGCTCAAGATGACCCGCCCGCAAACTACCTAAGTTTAGCTCACTACTGTAGCTCAAAGTGGAGTACTGAATAATCGAGCTCCATGTTTCTCGCTGCTTACTGTAATTTGTCCCGTTTTAGTTCCGAGCTTGTGGAAGTGTTGCCTGCGCTCGCTCGGACGCTTAGCTGATCCATCGCAGCTCTCCGAGCTTCCAGTGCCGGAGTTCGTCCAGGTAACCAACCTCACCATTTTCCTTCGGCCGACCTAAAACTGCAAATTCAGATCCGACTGGGCAAGTACCTCCTCGAAGCGTACGAGTACCGCGCCCACTGGGAAGAGAGCACCGACGTGCCCGAGGAGTATCAACGGCTGAGAGCTTGGCTGGAAAAGAAGGAAGCCTCCACGAGTGGACCTGTGATTACGGAAATCACCGACGACGACGATCATGAGAGCGCCACCGTCGAATGCGACAACGTTGCGGGCGGAGCAAATCCGGGAGACTCTGCTCGGAAACGGTGAGCAGCATCTGCACCATTGATATCCCTAGCCTTGATTGTCCATAGCCTGCGGCTCATACAGAAATGCTGCCCGCGTTGGCTCATCATTTCTTTTAGACGAGATCCGGGTGAAGAATCTCCTGGCAAGCGCCACCGAGGAGCGGCAGATTGACGCGGTCCTTAACGAGGCGCTCGACATATGCAAGGAAAATTCCCACTTTGAACTTCACTCGTCTGCACTTCCCGCTTTCGCCAGCTACTTTGCGTCTCTCAGTGTGTTCTCCGCTCACGACGTAGCGCTCAAGTTGGCGGAGATCATCCGCAGTGAGAAAGGACTAGCGTAAGTTTTACTGATTTTGGTCCACACCTCATGTCGTATGTGGTACTGGACAACACTGCCTTTGGTTTGTCCAAAGACACATTACCTTCCATGGTCGCGGACACTGCTTCGGTTGTAATGGAAGCCGTCGTGGTCCTAGACCCCATGAATGACTGAGGATCTGGGTCACGTGTCGTACTGCCGCCCCTGGCCCACTCAGCTTGCTGGTCGTGGAAGTCACGGACAGTCATGGACCACGCGTTTTTCGATGGTCACGGTATGCGATTCGGCCACTTTGTGGTCGTGCTCGAACACACGACCCATCTGGACCACACGGCCCGCTTGTGGTCGTGGACCACGCATTCCGTCTGTTCTTGGACCACACTGCCCGATCGGTGGTCCTGGACAATACCACCCGTCTGTTGTGTTGGGCCACGCTAGCCATCTATGGTCGTGGATGGACCACACGACCTGTCTGCGGTCGTGGACCACAATGCCCGTCGGTGGTCTTTGGGCCACACGTCCCTTCTGTGGTACAGCCCGTTTGTGGTCCTGGACCACACGACCTGTCTGTGGTCGGGGACCACACTGCCCGTCGGTGGTCTTGTACCGCCCTATCCGTCGGTGGTCTGTGGACCACACGACCCTTCTGTGGTCCTGACCACACGATCCGTCCGTGGTCTTTGGACCACACGACCCTTCTTTGGCAGTGGACCACCACTACTCTTCTGTCGTACGACGATTAAGTGGTCCTGGACCACAGGACCCTTGTGTAGTCTTGGACCACAGGACCTTTCAGTGGTCGGACAGATCACACTTTCATCACGGTCGAAAACTCCTTTCGTATCGACTTAGATTATGATACGCTTAACTCATTACTTTAGGACCGCCATCCCGCTTCTTCATGCGCTCATCACGTCCGCGCAAATCCTCAACTCCACAAAGCTGCGCCAGTTCGTCAAGAAGGAGCTGGTTGAGATGCATGCGCAAGTATTCCGCAAGCACTCGCAACATGCAACTCTGCTAAGTCTCTGCATTGCGCAAACGCTCATGATGGAAGCGTCGTACTCAAGCGTAGCGCCGAACGAAGCGCTTAAGGAGATGTGGAGCCGCGTGATCAGTAGTGTGGTAAGCTTCGATCGAACACCGTTAGTTAAAGTTTGCCCACTATTACTATTATGCTTTTAGAATTCCGAGACGTCACTGGACTTGCAGCTCATGTCAATCGTTCTATACCGCTGCCTGGATGAGCCAGTCGACACTTTTCTGCGCAGTTTAAAGCGTCATAAGCTTTTCGAGCAAATTAGCGATGGCCGCCATGCGACTGCGCAAGTCGAGGTACGTTCTATCGAAAATTGTGCACTTGCAATCCCATTTTTGTACCAAATTCGTGAAAACTCACATTTGAGTTTGCGCTGCAAAAGTTGCAACTATTTTGCACTTTCAGCCTTCGTAAAGTCTCCTACATCATCGCCTTTTAGTTCTGCCGCTTTCTCGAGAGCTATCTCCATGCGTTGCACTCCGCTCTTTCGCCCAAGGACGCATATGCTCTTGTGGATGCTCTCCTGGCACACAACTTGCAACATCAAACACTGCGAGCTTTCTTTGACTCGTGTTTGTCATCGGCGTCACTCGTATTCGCCGGTCCGGAACTTCTCACAGGTGAGTGCGCGTGATGCCCAATGCTAGTCGATGGATCCCTGTTGCTAAAAGTTCGACAATTTCGCACCTTTAGAACACCTGCTATGCGGCACGCTGCGACTTCTTGCAGCAGAAATTGCGTTGGATCTGCAGCGGCGCAAGAGCTCGAGGAAACGCAAATCGGATTCGTCTCACATGGTAAATTGTTCACTTACACTCGGATTTTCAACTTCTTCCCGCAGGATATTGTGGGAGTCAGCGAAGCCCTAAATGCGATGGTGCAAGCTGCAAGTAGCGAGGATGCCGGTAATGACGACGACTGCAAACGGTGCCACCGAGGACTCTACCGGAAAATTATGGAAGACTTCCTAACGGCGAATGCAGAAAGGTAAGTGTGTGGGCATTTCATGAGGTCGCGTATACAGCACGTGCCTTCTAGTACCTCCAAACTCGATTTTGCCAGCAACCCAACTGTCGCAGGAGTCGTGGAAGCCATCACGAAGTTCCACGGAACGCTCGTAAGTATCTGCGAGTCTTGACCTCAGATCATATACCCACCTAGATAATGAAGCTTCCACGCAAACTGCACGCACTGCTCCAGTACAGCTTGCTCACCTTGGCGGCATCTCTTCAAGGTGACCTGCGGCTGAAGCTTCTCCACCCACTGGCTCATAAAGAAGCTCCGGCGGACAAATGCGAATGCGATATCGTCGGCGAGGAGCAGGTCGGCACGTTGATTCAGAGACTAGTTGAGGTCAGTGCTTAACTCGAGCAAAGAATTACAGGTAGCTGCGGTAAACTTTATGTTTAAAACTCTGCACACAGTAAAACTTTGAACAAACATCAAACTTACTGTAATGCAATACACGGTTCCATAGGACTTACAGTATGATATCTGAGGATTACAGTAAAACAAGCCACTACTGGGCAAGACGATTCCGCACGAAGTACAGTAAAATTTTTCACGTTTAGGACAGCCGCGTCTCAGCTGAGGAGCGGCACATCATGGCGCAAGTCGTTGCGCAACTGTTGCTACCGCTTAGCACCAAGAAAATGTCGTCCGTCATTGTGTCACTCATCGGCGACTCCGAGGACCAGCAACTAGCACCTAGCAACTCTAGTGTCCTTCTCCTAACTGCAGCTACGGCCTACCTTGTGGGGCGTAAAGTGCAGAAGGCGAAGTCGATTAAGAAGGTCAGTAGGACCGTTTTCCGTTTGTGTAGTTATGCAATCCGAACATGTGACACATTAATGCCTAATTTAGGTCCTATCAATGGCCGAGCAGTTCATCGACGCCCTTCCGATCGGCGCGGCGCTATGGAAGTTTCCCGTTCTCGCGAAGTATTCGGCCGTGTTTGCGCAGTATGCGCGCCTGCTTAACCTTCTGTCCAAGTCCGACAGTCCCGACATCACTGAGCACCTACGCGCGGACAAGCTCAAGGAAGTTGTCCACGTGTTCGTGGAATCTAGCGACGGATCAACGACGGCTTCGAGCGCAGTGGCGGACTACCTTGTGGAAACCTTGTCGTCTGCAGGTAAGCACTGGGACGTCCGTCATACGTACGCACCACTCGATTTTGACTTGTTGCCGGGAAAATTAGTGATTTTACGGTATTAAATGGCTGAAATTAAACACTGTAAGAGGGTAAAGTATAACTGTGCTATAGCAGCAAACTGCATTAATGTATGGTGGGTAAATTTACCGTAAGTTTCCGACCAATTTACTGTATGTTCTTAGCGACCTGGTTAGGTACTGTAGGTTAAGTTACTGTATTTTTTCCGACCAGTTTACTGTATTTTTTAGCGACCTAGGTATTTCCAGAAAAGTCTCTGTCAATGTTACTGTAACCGTTACCGTTCAGGCTACCTGCTCGGGCTAAACGAACTCCTCTACGATTGGGATTTCCTGGTGGCAGTGAGCAAGGCAAACTGTTCTCTTCTTCCACGAGTGCTCAAGAAGTTGACGCTAGCCGAGGTAATCATCGGCCTCACTGTTTTTATTGTACAAGTTAATGGGCTCGTTTAGGCCGAGGCGCTCCTTGCCAGTTTCGATGCGTCGAAGTACTCCACTGACGACTGCAAATGCATTCTCAAGGTGCTCGCGAGCCTTATGGCATCCAACGACATTGCCGTCAAACAGAATGCGTCCATCCTCAACATGATGGTCGCAGAACTGGAGCCGAAGACACAGTCTTTGCAACTCGCCACCGTCGTAATTAAGGTATTCGCAAACCGTATTTCCTTGAACCACTTGCGCACCTTTAGAAGGCGTCTAAGGGCTTTGACTTCGACGGATTCATCTCACTAATGCTGGCATTCTACACGCGGACCACCAATGCGGCCGGTGCTAGCGAAGGTGCGTCGATATCCGATGAGCTCTACGACTACGTACTCGCAAAGACGAACTTCCTCACGGCGGCACTGCGTAATAAAATCGGTGCGCACGTCGTGGCCGCGCAATCCGCTATTGTTGGCGTACACCTGTCGGACATTCTTCTACAGGTTGTTGTGATTTTAACTTGCTGTTTGTATTGTGTTTGTTCTTCAGCTGAACGATGCCAAACGCAAGATGGGCGCAAGCAAGAAGTACGACCACTTGGAGCAGTCGGTGGTGGTCCTGTGCCGAGCGGTAGCACAGCAGGAGAAGGCCTTCTCGAAGGTACACATTTGCAACTTAGTGCTTTTGTTTCATGCACTGCAAACAGACTGCAACTGCAATCAGCATTTCAGACGATGCCGTTTATCGTCTCCAATTGCCTCACCGGCGACCGCGACATGAACTTCCCGACCTTCCTGCTGCTCTCGATCTGCGACAAGTACGGAATCGCAATGCTCTCCACGAACTTGCCACCGCGCGAGAAGAGGAAATTCGCGATAGCCCTGCCACAGTTCCAGGAACTGAATAAAATAGTAGGGTGATACGACGGCTCTGAGCGTTTCCATTTGTTGTTTTTAACTTTCCGTAGTTCCAAGTTAGCTGTTTCCCTTAATATTGGCAGTGATTGTCGGTGTTCGCAAATATCAGAATAAAATTTTACTGTTTGTCTGGTGTGCCTGCAATTCCATTGTCATCAACATATATCTGACCGGTTCAAAGCGAAGTTCCCCTAATTTATTCGTCCAAAAACATTGAGAAGGGGAAGAGACAGGAGTCTTTACTAGGAGCTACCGGCGCAGAAGCGTTCCCAATATTCTGCTACTGCCATAGCTCAGTAACTGTCGGCTTGATTCTTCTTTCTCGCCTAGGTCCGGATGACGAAGGACGCGGGACGCCAGCGGAAGAGGAAGGACGACAGCGTGGCTGTTGCGGAGAAGAACGACGAGGCTCAACAAGAGCCAACTACGGCGCCGCAGAAGACGAAAAAGCTGAAGAAGAAAATTATAGGTAAGCTGTGAGCAAATTATGAGAGCACAAAGACGAGTTGACATTTTCAGAAATGGAGCAAATCATCGCAACGCAGACCGACGAGCTAAAAACGACCTTGGAGGAGAAGCAAGCGCTGGAAGTAAAGCTTTCCAAGTCGAAGCAGAAACGACGGGAAATGCGCGCCAAAAACGAGTCCGTACTACGGGAAATGCGCAGCGAAAACGCGTCGCTATGGGAGTCACTTGCGCGGTTGGACGCTTCCCGGCACTCCTGGGAATCGGAGAAGGTGACTTTCGAGGAGGACCTTGCGAGTCTGCGCAGCAAATTCGAGGCTTTGGAGGAGCAGTGCTCGAAAGCGACGGCGAAAGTGTCCGACTACGACGCCCTGGAGCAGAGAATGACCGTAGCGGAGAGCCAGTTGTCGGAGAAGGATGGCTATATTGCGGAGCTGGAGACGGAGATCAGAGCGTTGTCGGAAAAGGCAAGTCGTAAGGAGCTACCTCGGTACCTGCGGACTTCTCGTTTTGAATTTTTACAGTAACTCGAGCTCTTCTGCAGTAGGTAGGCTGCCCATCAAGTTTTTACTTTACCTCCACTGTTGTTCTCAATGCCCCTTTTCCGTACACATCATCCTTTTTTACCGTAAGCACAACTTGAAGCTTTTTTACTGTAATCGACGAACGTTTTTATCTGGACTAACTTCTCATCCGTTTTATTTCTGATTTAGCTCGACGCAGAGACGAAGAAGACGCAGCGAATCCAGTCGGAGCTCACAGAAGAGAGGTCACGAACGGGAGACCTCAATCGCCGTCTTCGTTCAGTGGCCTCTTCGATTCGGAGCAGACTCGGAGAAACGAACACGTCAGCGAGCCCGACTGAAGAAGTCATTAGCGGTAATGACGGGCTAATCATGCAAGCACTCAGCGACGCTTGGCGTGAAACCGACGAGCTAAAGGAGCAACAGGAAATTCACTTGAAGGAACTCGACAATTTGAAGAAGGAGATTGAGGAACTTAGGTAAGTGCCAGACATTCTGGACATATAACCGAACTGCGTGTTGTTTAGGCGCGCCGGAGACAACGACGAAAACGCGGATCCGAGCACGCGTGGCCGACGAAGAAGCAATCGCAAAACGGCGAGGGAGCTAGAGGTAAGCTCAATGTCACGAGGATGAAATAACCGGGGAGCGTTTTAGGAGGAGAAGAATGAGTTGCTCCAGAGGCAGATCTCTACGCAAGCCACCGAGCCACTCCTTGAGATCTACCAGTCGGAGCAGAAGGGGCGCGGCATTCGCACAAAGGGGGCATTCCTGAAGGACGACTTCGTCTGCGAATACAAAGGTACCTCCTTGTTTCCACTGATGGACGGGTTCTAGCCCATGTTTGCTTTTCTCACGGACTTTTTATTATTGTCCATCTTTCAGGCGAGCTCCTGACCTACGAGGATGCGAAGGAGCGCGAGAAGGAGTACGCTAAGGACCCCTCCATCGGCTCCTACATGTATTTCTTCGAACACCGTGGAAAGCGCTACTGTATCGATGGCACGCAGGAGAGCCCCTACAAGGGGCGACTCATCAACCATTCCGCGCTGAATCCAAACTTGAAGACGAAGGTAAGCAGGAGCTGCTTGGCAGAGCAAGAAGCTCCTAGCAGTGTGCTACTCTGCTTAACTTCCGCTCTTTTAGGTGGTGGACTTCGACTCCTCCTTCCACTTGATTCTAGTGGCTAAGCGTGACATCGAGGAAGGAGAGGTAAGCCTCTCGGAACTCCAGGAGTAGCACAAACAAGCTGCTTTAGGAGCTCCTTTACGATTACGGAGACCGAACTCGCTGCACTGTGGCAGAGAATCCATGGCTTGTGAACACTTGAACCACTACGAACTTTCTTCCATGATTCCAACGATCTTCATGTTTGTATTCCATGGGTTCACTTAGCAATTTTTGCATTGTCTTTCCAACAAGCAAATGGTAGCCTTCTCAGGGTCTCTAAGAGGAGTGTCCGGGTACGCAATGTACGCTTAATCGATTATAACTTTTCCATTTGTTCACGTTTGCATTTGTTCATTATTGTTTCAGGTTACAGTTTTAACCTTTAAATTAAGTTCCTCTAAGATGTAATAAATGTTGTTCACGATCCGATTTCTGGTAAAGTATGATGACATCGGAAGTTGTTTTCCGATGTCGGATAAGAGAAAGCCCCCTAGTGTACGAGAAAGCTGACAAATGTCGGCCTACAAGTCTTGGAGGAGGAGGTCGGAGCAGAAGTGGCTCCGACCTCTGCAATCAGCAACATTCGCATTTCGTCCTAGGCAACGTTTATTTAGACGCATAACACTTACAACACATTTCATGGCAAGACATAGCGAAACAAGACCATGGCTAGTAAGCCAGTTGCGAAACCGCACACCGCTCCTGTGAATCCGTTCTCGACGTACCACCGTTCTCGACGGGAAGGGCAGGCGTAACCAACGACTCTCCTTCAGCGTGGCATCACTTTGCGTACTCGGCGTCCTGAGAAGGCCCACGAAGACAGAGACAACCGCACCGACGACAGCCGCGATTATCGCGTAGTCCGTAGTACTCCGCTCGTTAAAATGAGTAGACATTAGGCTTAAACCTTGGAGTGTAAATATAGTTGTTGGGTACACTCCCGTGCCCGGGTCCGTTCCGTGCCACGACGGACCCAGCACGGACCGAGCCGTGCCACAGGAGGGCATCGTGGAACGGGTAAAACACACTCCAAAAATCCGAAATTCTGGGCAAGCTCACAAAAAAGAGACATACTTAAGCGAAATTAACATGCGTGGGGACCTTTTTGACACTATAAAGCGCCACTGTTTTCTAAACTTGTGGAATTTTTGGTCTAACGTGCTCAACTTTTGTCCATTTTTAATGTTTTGGGGCACAACATGGAACAGAAAACGGTCCGTCCTGACCCCGCTGCCGTCGCCGCCGTTCCGTTCTCAAGACGGCACGGATCACGGAACGACCCGTTCCGTTTCACGATCCAACAAGGCTTAGTGTAAACCCTTGAAGTCTATTCTTGCCAACGACGCTTAGTTGCCGGCGTGGTCAGTCAAGCAAGCGTCCTGTTCTTATCCCACAGCTGTCCATTCGCTTGACTCTCTTACGCTAGTGAGGTCCCTCCCCACTTACGCACGCATCTCGTGGTGCGCATTCGTCACGAGGTCAATACGGGGGACGCGTGCTAGCAACTGTTGGCCGCTGCGCCTGCGCCAAGCGGCGCGAATTTAAACTCGGTGGAGTGTTGCCAAGCCACAAATTGCAGTGCAAATAGCCCACGGAAACCGCAGAAGTGTACAAAAAAGACAGAAATTCTAGAAATTCCTAGTACTGAATTTCTGCCAGACAATTTAGCAGCTTGCAATTTGTGCTTAATTGTTTCGATCGTGCTGAGAGAGCTAATTGTGTTCCATTTTAGTTGAGCAATGCTCTTAACGAGTAGGAAACTCCGGATAACTGCATTGGCCGGGGGAATTTTCGACGCTAATGTCATCCGGCGATTGATGTCGTCACAACAAGCCACTTCTTCCAACGACTTCTATGGGAACAGCTCTACTTCTTCCACTAGCTTCCACTGGAATGTTGCCAAGTTCGACTGCAATTTGGCGTATGCACTTGGTAAGACATATTCCAATGGAGCCACAGTCAATGCACTCACTGCTTTAGACCACCACCGACGTGCGAAGGGCAAGAACGGCGCCTCTCCTTCTTCCATCAACAGCGAGTCTTCCAAGGATACGTCTTCCACGGACGATGGTGAAGGAAGCGGAACTGCCGTCACAGTAATGAAGCGGCCCAAGCGAAGACCGCTCGGGTTTAACCGCATCCCGGCATTCGCGTTGTACTGCAGAGAGCGGAAGGCGAATTTTACGAGAGCCATCTACGAGTGGGACTGCGTGGTAGCCAAGGAGGAGAAGGAGGTATGCACGGAACCGTACGCGTAAAATATATAAAAAAAATTCACCGACATTAAGGCGGGATAAGTACCGTATTTCCCAGAACAACTCCCCCTCTCGAATAACTCTCCTTTCTCGAATCACTCCCCCTCTCTAATTAGGTACGTATTTTGTCACACTAAACATAGTAAATGCGCCACTACAACAGTAGCGTCCCTGTATCCCGGCAGCTGGCACTCAGTCGGCACTCGGCTAGCACTTACAGTAGCGGGTCAGTTTCAGTAAAAAAGTTAAAAAAACGAATGCAGCAAAGCGGCGTCGGTCTCACGGCGCTATTTACAGTAATTATCGAACTCACAATATGTCATCACATTTCTTTACAGTAACTGGCTACCTTTTCAGAAGTACAGTAAACTTTCCGACGACTCGGACCGCCAGCGCCACCTTCTTTACCGCGCGGTGCCATTGCCCATCCGACAGCTTCTGGAAACAAGCATGAGCGCTGGGAAGAGTCACGACTGGGAAGTCGTCGCAATCCGCGTCACTCAGATGCTGCCGGCCATTTCCAACGGTGCTCGGGAAGCATGGATCCGAGTTATCTCTTCTTGCGAGATCAGCCGAGCGGGAGAGAAGCGGTGGCGGACGACGCTTGAAGCGTAAGTTTCCATGGATTACTGGCTGTTGCGGTATCAGTAACATCGAAGGATGTCTTCCCAAGTGTGCTAATACCTACTATCGTTAGGGTGGCAGGGCCGGAGCTAAAGGTGCGCCACCTTATAAGAGTACCACGCCACAGTGACAAGGAGACTGGAAGTGACTTTCTACGAGGCTACTGTGCTCAGCCCGTTGTGGCAGTGACAGTTAGGTAGCACCAATTGGACAAGCTTATGTAGCAAGGATTCCCGAGGTGACATCTGTGTGGCGAGGGTGCAGAATCTGCGTGGCAAAAACAGCGGAAAGCGGGTGCCAGGTGGCAAGGTGGTGACGATGACAAGCAGTGTGGCTAGGCACCAGTGTGGCAAAAGTACGTAGCCAATAAAGTGGCACCAGTACATCAATAACTGGACTCGGTGCTAACGACCGGAATTCCTCTTCGGAGTGAAGTACGTCTTTTTAGGTTCTGTTCTTCTCCGTACAACGGCGAACGCAGCAGCTATGGATTTGCTGAAATGATCTCTACGTGGCAGATACCTTCCATTTCCAGCGATGTTGCTCCATGGATTACGCAGCGGTCACTTCGAGGAATAGACCTGCGCAGCGCTGCAGACGAAAAGACATCGCATTCGCAACAGGTTGGTAGCGATCCATTCTTCTTACTTCCATAGCGAAATATTTGCCTTTCAGGAAACTCGTCTTAGTCCACTTTCGAACCGCCTGGACAAGCTCGTCATGATCCTACCGCTCGGACTGCCTTCGACCGTTTCGTCTTTGTCTCTGGGCGAAGATTCGGCTGCTATAGGCTCGGGCACCTACGAACCGAAGAAAGTTCAAGACTACCTTGCGAACATGGAGGAGCAGCTGATGAAATCAGGTGCGAACGCTAAGCACAAAATTGTGTTAGTAGCGTGTCCATAGCTGCATTCCGTTAAACTTCCATCTTCGCCATTTGTCTCTTATGGAAATAATGTTTTGAACGAGAAAATTTCCCACGTTGTCCAGCATTTCCATTTTCTTAATATAAATTAAAAAGCGGTTTTTAATCGGAAGATCAATTTTAAATTTTTCACGTGAAGCTTATTTCCTTTCAGCGAAAGCGACTTGGTATAATAAACGCATGCATCGAGTTTTTAGACGGATTTCTGGGGTCATCACTTGTGAATTTTTCAGAACATTTTTCGGGCTTTTCTCGTGTCCCTTGAATTTCATTTTTAAATTTTAAATCTTAGGAAAGGTTTGTTGAGTTTTTAATTTAATAAAGTATTTCTTTTGGCGAAAGCGATTTATTCAACTCGGCTCCCGAGGTCTGGAGAGACGCATTTAGAGAACTTTAGCTAATAGTTCACCGACGACTATCGCCAAGTGCGAGTCTGCCGAGGACGAATTCGATCCCGACTTACCGCAATACGACAGGCCGCCTGCGAGTAGTGGACGACGGAAGGATGAAGGCGGAAAGAAGGCCAAGAAGAAGAATGATGACGACGCTTGATTCCTGTATTTTTTGTTCATTGTGTTTCTGTCTTTTCTCCATTTGTGTTTGTGGTAGTACGTCTTTCATTGTCAGGAATCCCAGCTTATTCGGGTGTTTGGAGTTTGCTTCAGGGGAGTTCTTGTCCCATGGATGTTTGTGTGTATTTGTGCTGGACGGAGTAGCTTTGTATTACTCAGTTATCGGCTTCTGTTCAAGTTTATTGTGTTTTAAGAATAGGAAGTGGATAAAGGTGTATTTTAGCCTTACGAGCTGCATGCGTCCATAGCCTAACGGCTTTAAACGAGCCACGCATTTACGTAGTTTACTTAGAATAAGGAGGTCGCCTTCAGCATTCAGAATAAAACACCTGAATTCGGGTATTTAGCATTAGGTAATACGGCCCGCGGCCTTGCGCGGTCATGGGTATTTAATGGTATTTCAAATGTAATTTATTAGCCGAACCAGTACATCTCGAGTAAAGCAAAAAAAGTAAGAAATTCCATGCAAATCGGAAGTCTTCCGGTCTAAATAGTGTACATCCTCGACAGTCGCTGCCCGGTGTGCAGGTCCCAAGAGAGTGGGATCGACCTCTTGTGACCCTCCACGTGGTGCTTCGGACGGCTGGCGTGGATCTCGAGCATCCCGCAAGCGTCGATGTGGCACTTGATCGTCGCCGGGTCGATGCCCTCCGGGAGCGTCACGCGTCGCTTTAGTTGGCGGTGCACGGACTGGTCTGCATTGCTTTCGTTTTGCTCGCCGGTCACGAGCAGCTGGCCGCCCTCGAGTTCCACCTTGAGCTCCTCGGGTCTTAAATGGGGCTTCGCCTGATAGGTTCTTTTCCGGGTGGATAAGGTGGACAACAGGTATGGATTGACCCGTATTTTCGTAGTAATCTTCGAATTTTAGGTGGGCCAAGTTTTCAGGGCTGGTTTTTTTCATTTCCTGCTAAGAGCGAGTTCGAGTATACTGAGGGTTACGAATTTAACTGAGTTTAAACTGGCCGATTTGCAGGCAGTTCGGTTCTCAAAAAGTCGGACGTGGTACCAGAAATGCCTTTACTTTTTAACACATTTGTTTGATAGTTTCATTTTATTTGGTTTGATTTAATTTAAATTTATTCAATTTAACATAATTAAATTTATATTGTTTAATTTAGTTTATTGATTAAAATTTACTTATAAATTATTTGGTAAACAATATAATTAGCGTAAAAACAGGAAACAACTACGTATTAGTGGAAGTACGTACAATAGCATGTGGTTTTCTATCTTACAAAAACTGCTCAAGAACAGCTGCTTACAGGTATCCCGAGACGTCGCACCTCCACTTGAATCCGCCCTCGTCAGTCGTCTCTTGTTGTCCGAGTTTGCGCTGCTCGTGCGCACGTTTTCGGCAGGTCACGTCGTAGAACGTGTAGAGGTTATCATGGGTAAACGGCGAGACCCACTCATGCGAGTGGCTGAATCGATGCGGTAGGAACGAAGACATGCTTAAGCAAGGTTTATCTTAAATGGAACAGCGGGTTTATGCCATAGACATGCCTGTGGGAGAATAAATCACTACGCTTTTCACTCGCGGTTCCACTTTGAGGGCAAAAAAACACCCCATAATTCGATCACTTAGCGAAGGGTTTTTTTATATAAATAATAACGAAATAATTAATCACAGGAGCATGAATAGTCGCATGGTTGAGGAGCAATTAAAAAATTAAACATTGTTTTAAATTAAAATTAATAAAAATTTCATTTTTATTGAAGACTGATCAATTTGTCAAAACCCGTCCGTGGAAAAGAAACCGAGCTTCCGGGGACCTATTCGAAGAAATTCGATATTAGGGCACTTTGGCCTAGGGCCTATCTGGCCCCTAGCTAGCGGCACGGCCTGGACCATTCTGGTAAAGCACGACGAAAATGAGAAGCGCACTGCTTCAAGACTGACTTGTGTGAACTGAGGCGTAAACATGATCGGGTCCTCTTGTACTCGGCGAGGGTGGACGACATATGTTGGCCTTGTAGTAAACAAGGAAGGCAATCGCGCTCATTTTGTCGCGTGCGCTCTTCCGTTTCGGTAGCGGGCACGCAACGCTCGAAAGCGCACGTTTTCCGCGATAAGGATCGTTCGCAAGAACCCACCATTTGCTGCGGCTAGCGGGTGAACGACTAGGCAATCCGCTGCTTCGGAAAAATTCTGTTTTTGGGACCGATTCCAAAGTGGTGAACCCGAAGAAAATACACCGGATTTACCAATATTTACTTCGGACTCGTCCTGGTGGGAACCGTGAATTGAGGGGTGGACTAAGGGAGCGTCCAGAATTCCGTGAACGGGGGTAGGGCGTAGTCACGGCATGAGAGTTTCTGCACAAAACATATGTTAAATTATTCCCGAAATTCGTTGGTGTACCGCCGACTTTGTAAGTGGTCACATGGCCACATAGTGATTTTTGACACTTGAGCCTCATATGGGATAGGGAGGCGGGTCACGGCAATGGTCGAGGGAACTGGTCACCAGATTTAGGGGAGGGAAGGAGGTCCAAATTAAAGGTCGGCAAAACTCACCCGAACCGTACTGACCACCCCCGTACCATATTGACACCCCCGTACCGTACTCCCGTACCGACAGTACGGCATTATGGTACGCTGCGGGCCCTAATGCGGTACGATACGGCTCCAGTACGGCCCGTACTCGTTGTAAAATGCCAGAAAATCGAAGCCGTACCGTACTGACCCACCCGTACCGCCCTGCCGTACCGACAATACGACAGTATCGAATACGGGCCGTACCACGGTACGGGTGGGTGCCGATCTTTAGTCCAATTAAGCCTAGTGAGGTTGACAGAATCTCGGAACATCACTTAAATTCGAGTTTCCTTATAGTAAAATTTTCATCTGTACCCGACGCCACCCTCCCTTCGACTGCAAAGACAACGCTAACAACCAAAATAAACATTCATTGCGAATCTGCATGGCCGTAAATACGAGAAGGAAGACATGAACAGTGCATCAGCTAGCGAAGAGGGAGTAAATGCACACAATTGCGTAAGAGATCACCACAGAGAGAACTGTCATCATCGCGTCAAGATCATCGGCAGAAGAAGCGCTCCACCTCGCGCACGCACGTGTCGCACTTCACCTCGCAGCACCAGACGAACTGGCACCGACAGGGCTCGCGGCGGAACTCGCGGACCGTCTCCCAGCCGTGCCCGCAGCACAGGTCGAGGCACTCGCGCTCCGAGCCGCACTCCCGGCCGGACGTTCCGCGAATGTCGTTCTTCGGGTCCGCGACGCAGTAGTCCGGCGACTCGTCGAGGAAGACCAGCTCGCCGGGCTTCGCCATCGCGGCGACGGCGGGCCGCAGGAAGCGCTCCGAGCGGCCGGCGGTGGGGGAAGACGTGACGGAGGAGGGGGTCGGCTGGAGCACTTGGAGCTTGTCGGAGTCGGGAACGGCGGCGACCTGAAGAAAAGAACTTCCGCGGCACAATTTCGACATCGATAGCTTTACTTCCACTTCCACTTCCACGAACTTTACTGAACGTCCTTTCTTTTCAATTTTTTAAACTGGTCATTAATTAATTAAAACTAAATTCCATAAAATGTGGTTAAACTGATTATTTATTAATTAGATAATTAACAATTAAATACATAAAATCTGCTTGTAAATATTGTTCCTTAGTTTACACTTTTTCTTAAATTTTATTTTTTATTAGAAAATAATTCATTAATAACAGTTAAACTAATAATTTTTTACAAAATTTTACTGCTTTTCAAAAAGGTGCGGCCTTTGTCGAAAAGTAAAAATTAAAACACTTCGGCTAGCTATGGCCCTCCCATCCTAATGTTCTGTACCGACGGGTCAGTGGGGTTCGTACTAGTGTTCGGTGTGACCCACCCGTGCCGCTCCCCGTTCCCGTTCTGACCCCCCCCCCCCC
>JNEY01000749.1:34864-55443 GCA_020875895.1 Aphelenchus avenae
TTTTTGCCAAAGGAGCCCGAAATTGTCTTTGGCGGCGCCTGCGGCGGGCCGTTTAGGTTTAAATACACTAAAAACACTATTTAAAACAACTGTTAGGACAAAATCCGGACACTTTAGAAAAGTACCAAAGGGGGGACCAAGGCATTTTTTCGCCGGCGCCGAAAAAATAGGTAAGGGTCCCCCCTTTGGTCCCCCCCCTCCCGAGGGGTCCTAGGTACGTCCTTGGTTCTAGGACTCTCTCGTACAGTGCATTTTGTAGTCAGTGTATGATGCAGTACATTCCATATTGCGCCAGTACGGTATGGTCGAGAAACCCGTACTGGACCGGCGCCGTACCGGGATCCGTACCGGTACGCAGTACGGTACGGTACGTAATACGGTCGTCTAAGTATAGCTGTACGCGAAGTACAATGCCTGTTCATGCTTACCCTTGAAAGCCGCCGCACTGAATCCGTTGTCCGCGGAGCAGTTCCACTTCTCCTTCGAAAACTGCTTGCGGCACTCGTCGACGGCCTCCTTGATTCCGGCAACGGCCGCTCGGACGCCGTATGCGTTCTCCGCGCAGATCTGACGTTGTTGTCGTGAGAGCGTCCCAAAGCGGGTGCAGTCCACTTGACGCGGTGGGACTTGCGACGAGGCGAGGTGCGAGATTAGCCTAAAAAAGGGTCAGCTTGTTGACCGCTGTGGACAAGGCTTCTGAACCCTTTGCCGTTTCCAGTTCTGTTCTGAGGCATTTTTAGGACCATGACCAGGACTTAGACAACCAGGATCACCGAACCGGGATCAGTACCATCAAGCACCTCAACGATACGACGCTGGCAAAACTCCTCCCCCCAGAAACTTCAGCTCCTAGAAATTCGGACAAATCCGAATTACCAAAATTTCATATACTATTTGAAAAAAAGAAAACACGAAGGAAACGAAAAATGTGGAAATTTTCGCCGATGCCTCGCGGCGGACCATCTAAAGTCGAGATGCGCGTTCATTTTTTTCGACGATGAGGGCTAGAGCAGGACCTAGACTCCCAAGACCACAACATCCCGGCCATGATCAGGACCTGCCTAGACCTGCAGAGGACCGCTTCATCACGGTAATATTTGCTCGCTGCCAAAAATAACCCCATTCAGAGCATTAAATTCGTCTTGTTTTCGTAGACTATCATGTCCGGATCCCAGGCACTCATCCGCTTCCCGGCAAAACAGATGTTATCATGCGCCACGCATGCGCGTCCATAAACCGGAATTGAAGGTCCCCGAATCAGCGCACGTCGCGCTAGCAGGGGTCTTTCGCGAGATCGGCACGTTTTCAAGACGGCAATAAACCCCGGGCGCGCAGATGGCATGCGCAACGTTCAAAATGTCGCGACGCGCATGTTCGCCGCTCGTAAAATGCGCGAAGAAGAGCGGCGAGTGGGGCAATTAGCGGCGCGACGACGACGACGCAAATTGGCCTTATCATCGAGGAATCACCAAAACGGGCAAACTGGACCGTACAAAGGTGTGTAGGGAACCTAAGAGTGCCTATGCAGAACCGCTTGCGAAGCTTCAATTTTGGCTATCAGGAAGAGGCAGCCACGAACTTTAACTATGAGGAACTTGTGCCCGCAAAAATTATTCTACAGTGGGCCCCCTTTGAGGAGGCCAACGGGTTGGGCGGTCTTGTCCACCTCGATACGCCTGTCCATCTGAGGCCTCGATACGCCGAAAGCGTCGATGTTTTAATCTTCGCCACCAAAAGTGAACGCCCAAACCCTTGGAGGACAGTCTGGACGCGCATGTTTCGATTCGCTCTTTTAGTGCTACCGAAAACCGAACAAGCATTTCCTCGCGTTAACCCCTGCAGAACCGACCGGAACGAGGCTCGCTACTGGGACACAGGGGTGGGACCCGGCCTCGGCCTCGGTTGTCCGAGACTCTCGGTCCATTTTGGTGGTCTCGGTCTCGGGCGAAAAACCGGGACTTAGAGATGGCGCCGCTAGGCGCACCCTAGCGGAAATCTTTCACTACGTGGCCATTTTAGACCAAAATTTTGCCGGCGTCGCCTGCGGCGGCCATTATTTCACGGCTATTACATGATGGGGGACAACCAAACTATTTATACCGTTACTTCCCCACCGCGACCTAGAATGGATCAAAATAAAATTCGCTGGAATCTCGGTCTCCGTTTTCCGAGACTCTCGGTCCATTTTGGAGGTCTCGGTCTCGGTCTCGGTTTTATTTTTAGAAGTGCCCATTCCTGCTGGGACATCTGGGACCGGGCCCTGCTGTAATATGCTTAGAAAACTTGCCGGAAGGAATCGAAGTTAACAACGAACATCGAATGTACACAATCATAAAGCTGCTATCAGGGCTTTTACGATGGCCGGGTCCGGGACCTGCTCGTTCTCATTCGGACCTGGCCCAACGAGTAAGGCCCGACTCGGGCCCAGTTAAATCGGAATAAGTGAGGCCCTGGCACTACCCGGGCCCGTTTTTTTTCCAGGGCGGTGGCCACTCGCCATTTTTACCGTTTGTGAAGATCCGGAAAGTTCAAAAAGGGGCTAGCTCAGCATCCTAAGATGAAATCAAGCCATTTCGCAAGCGCCTGGACTTACCACGTGCCGTCGGCGGACGCGGCGAATGCAGCGACGAGTAGTAGGTGGTGGTAGAGGTGCGTCATCTAAAGGCGCGTATAATTTGGTAGCTCGATTGGGATTCTATGACAAGAAGAGATGAAGCGCAAACGCGAATAAACGGCAAGAAACACGCATAGCACAGCTGTGCGGTCAGTGAAGTTCGGGAAACGATGCCTTCTAGGGCGACAAGTTGAGAGAACAAAGATCGCAACATAACTAGGGTAAAGTTTAAACTCGTCGAAGCTTCTTCATGAAAATGAAAATGTGCCCGGATTAAAGTCATCGAGGGCAATTCTGTTCGTCACGTCACTTATACTCTCTAGCGCTTGCGCATTCGCCCCTTCCCCCCCCCCATGTGCGCGGCAATGAAACGGAAGGATTGCGCGGATAGGGGCGGAGTTACTGTCGGGTCGGTACCGTCGGCATCGACGACTGGCTAACGGTACCAACGTGGATATAATCTCGCTCCTCGAGGCAGGGACTAAAGCCGACCTAATTACGGACTTTTTCTCAAAGTTTCGCTAAATTTCATGTACCGTATTTCTTCGAATATAGCGCCTGGGGCTATATTTTTCGTAAGGTCTCTCCGAGAGGGCTATATAGAGGGGGGGGCCTATTTGAGGGGGGGGGGCTATATTCGAAGAAATACGGTATACACCAGATATGGCCTAAATGAACATGTCGTATTTTCTCTAATTTATCCACCCGCTCCTAATTGTCCCCCTACCCCAAAATTATTAGTTCATCCGAGACATGGAAAATTAGGAAAAATATGGTAAATTAAAAATAAGCTGCTCTGACCTTTCCTTCAGAGGGCCTGCACGCGATTCAATACAGAGATGCTCAAAACCAAGACCGTATCCGAGAGTTCGGTCCGTCAGATCCGCTGGAACAGTCAAGGAAAAAACGAGAGTTTCCGCTTAGGAAATAAAACGCATAAGTCGGACATAGACGTCTTGTGACGCCGAGGTCAGCAAGAATGTGCAAGCGAAAATCAATCTCTTCAGCTCGTAGGTTTCAGAAAACGGAGTCGTTCGAGGCGACGCTAACGCTAAGCGCCGAGGAAGGTGACTAATGAACTCTGCGCGTATGCATTTCAGAGGGTCATGAAACGCACCCAGCTGACTCTCCTCTAACGCCTGCGGTGATTTATAACGCTGAGAAAGGCAGTAGCCTGTCAACGACTGCACTTCAGGCTGTTTTGAGAACTCGAAATTTGCTACAAAGTACGGACGCTATGATAGCTACCACCTTGTTTTGAAAGTCGTTGCTAGCGAAAGGACAGAGGAATGTAAATCATACAAGGAATGGGGGATTTCAAAGTACAAGACGAGTCCAAACAAGTACAGAACTTCCTAAATTACAGAGCCCGACATATAGGTAACCAACGCATGGACGATTTCAAGCGACATCGAGGTCTAGCTATAAATGTGCTTTTTAACCAGGACTGGGGGCACTTTTTACCACCGGGACTTGCTAAATTTTGAAACCGGGACCAGGACCCACACCCCTGGTTTCCGGGACGAGCGTTCAGAACATACGTTACAGCAACAATGGAGTGGGAGTTCCGGACACCGTAACCCCGCTGTCACAGGGGGCGGGCGGTGGGCGGAGGGGGGAGGGGTGGTGAAGTTAGATTGACTGTGATGTTACGCCATACACACTAAAAAGGCCCGCCGCTAGGTGCCGACCGACAAAAATTTCACTATATATGTGACATTTTCGACCAAAATTTCGTTGGTATCGCCTGCGGCGGGCCTAGTTGGTTTCTGCCTGAAAGTTGTAACGGGGCGGGACTAGGTGATGACCGGTACCGGAGCGAACCCCCGCAGGTTCCGGGACCGGACCCCCAACCCCGTTTTTTACCGGTTATGTTTGACGATGAAATCAGTAAATTGCTGATATTTAGGATGCATAGTAGTTTGGCAACATATTTCCTTGTATATATTAACTCTTCCCTCGAATCTTTCTTAAACAGTACTTGAGTCGCCTTCTACCATCAATTCACTTTAGCGCGATGATAGGCGCCCATCCCACCAACGACGCGAAGCCTAAGTGGCCCCGATCATTCTCTTGCCAAAAGGAAACATCCACAGGGCGTCTCTGCGGACACACGCGAAGGTTAGTCCGACACCCGCCTTTGGTGCGGAAAGACAGTCCCTTCATCCCCACCGTCGATTTTTTCCGCTGTGTTCCACTTTGCATTCTTCGCAATGGCGGACAAGCTCTTCCACCTTCGACTGTTGGACGCTGCTAAGGATTACGGCGACGATGTCGCTTTGGTCAGTCTTTTCGAGGGTTCGGCACCGTTCTGTCCTGAACTCTCGTTCAGAACACACTCAACGTGTGCCGCGGAAGGCGTCAGAACGGAACGGAAATAGACACATGTGTCCCGTGGGAATGCCTACTTGATAGGTCTTCTAAGACGTGCGCTTTGTGCAGTTTACGGTTTGTACTAGTCCGGCGAAGTTGATTTCCCCACTAAATTGGTGTATTTAGCCCACTAATTTTCAGTTCTACTAGTCGGAAGAAATTTCCTTTTCCCTTTCCTCGCGATTTCCCGAAAAATCGGAAGTGACAAGCTGTACTGCGAAACGTAAATACGGATAAAAGTTCCGGTTTAAAATTCGGCTCAGGTGAAGGACTTAAAAGAGGCCTGAACTTTAATCAGAGAGGCAACGGAGAGACTTGCACTCAAAAATTTGTGGAGACCTGCTTCTAGCGACGGCAAGAAACCGGTACCTAAAAGACCTACATGATTATGGGTCCGTTTTAAAATGCGTCGGTCTCGGAAACTGACAACTGAGACCTTAAGCGGAAAGTTGCCTGACACCTGAAGTGAATGAAAGCCTTGCTTCAAAGAGCTGTCAAATCGTTTGTTTAGACCGAAGCGGAGACCCTCAACACGCTCACTTTCACGGAGCTTCGCCAGCGCAGCTATGCACTGGCGGCACATTGGAAGGCTAAATACGAGCTGCGGAAGAGCGACATCGTGCTCTGCTTTATGCGCAACAACAACCACTACCCGGTGGTGTTTCTCGCGAGCGCTCTGCTCGGATGCTCGCTGAGTGGCATCAGTCCTGACTTGAAAGAAGGTAGGCACAGGACTGACATAACATGTGTTCCTTTCTGAAAGCAGGCTGTTAGGGCACCATAACGTAAGTACGTTAGGGAAGGTATCCGACGGATCGCAACAAACTTCTCCTTCTTTGGCATGGGCTAGGGATGCCAGTAGGCCTAAGCATCGTCGGCATGGACTAGGGATGACACTAGGCCTAAGCAACCAACAAATGAGACTGGTACGCGTCAATGATCGGGGCTATTCGCGACTTGGCCTTATAGCCCCTGTTAATCGCTTAAGACCGGGACCGGGACGACGCAGGCCTTGCAACGAAGAGCTAACCGACTTTTAATTGTCGGGCGTCGCTGCCGATATACATAAAATACCCGTCGTTATCGCCTGCGGACCTTTGGCCGGGTTCTGTACCGCAATGATGTGAGATCCGGATTGAGGCTAAGGATATGTGGCTAAACTCAGTGAGCCGAACCCAATTGAGCTGAAATGTCCTTTAAAGCAAGTTTTATCTGCTAAATTCGGAGGCAGTGAACAAGGCGGGAAACCCAGTACCAGTCCAACGGACGAGACGCGTGCTTTTCAGACGAGATCCGCTACGCAGTGGACAAGACGCAGTGCAAGCTGATCGTCACAACCGACGACTTGACGGACTACTTGAAGCCTTTTACGATGCCAGTGTTCGTGGTCGACCAGTGGACTCCAGTCCTGCGGAATATCGATGAGAGTGCTTCACTTTGCGACGAGGAGATCGCGGAAGACGACGTCCTTCTGACGCCCTTCAGCAGCGGCACTACGGGAGCACCGAAATGCGTCTTGCTGACGCACAAGAATTTCAATGCGGCGACGGATATTCTGAAAAGGTATGCAACAGTTTCGGCAGACTACTTCATGCCGGGCTAGGATCAAGTTTTTATTTTTTAAATAAATTAATAATTCTAAATTTTAATTTGTTAGTATGGTTAAATAATAATCATTGATTATCATGGTTGAATTATTAAATTATATTAAGTTAAGAATAAATTAAATAAAATTTATTTAACTTTTATTAAAAAAACTCAACACAAAGGTTTGCGTAACAAACAAAAAATGGCCCAACTGGAGCAGATCGTACGTACAAAAAAGAACACCAGCTCTTTATCTAGTTAGAGAGAAAGTTTCAGGGAAGTGTTCGACCACCTAACCCACGAATGCGGCGGACGACGAACCACCGTCGCCTTCTTGCCGTTCTACCACGCGTCCGGCTTCTGGGCCCTGTGTTACTGCCTCCTCGCCGGCCATCATTCGGTGATTTTCGAGAGCTTCAGCGCGGAGTTCCTGCTGAACGTCGTCGAGGAGTACAAAGTAAGAGCTTCGAAAGACCAATAACGAAGAGGTTCAACCTGACGCAGTTTCTAACGCAGGTCATCCTCGTTCATCCGGGCCCAAGCTTGATGCATGCTAAGCTGGATGAAGTAGTTTCTCCTGGCTCATCGGGCACCGCCTGCCACAAGTAGTTCACTTTGGCTCATCCTAGCTCAGCCTGGGGTAGGTTCAACATTGCTCAGGTAGTTTATCCTGGCTCATCGAGCGCACCTCGGCGCAAGCCCAACCTCCCTCAAGTAGCTGGTTCTGGCCCATTTAGCACAGCGTGGTACAAGCCCAAGCTGGCCCAGGTAGCCCACCCTGGCTTGCCGAGCACAGCCTGGGGCAAGCCCGACCAGACGCTAGTACCTCACGTTGGCCCAATATGGGGCAAGCTCAAACTCACTTAAGTAACTCATCCTGCTCACCATGGGGCAAGCTTAACCTCGCTTAAGTAGTTTTAGGTAGCAGCTAAAGCGACAGTAGTCTGATCATCCATGAACCGTTTCAGGTCGACACGCTGAACCTCGTGCCGGCCCTGGCCAACTTCCTCGTCGACAGCGACATCACGGACGACTACGACCTCAGCTGCGTGAAGACGGTGCTCTGTGGAAGTGGTTCCATGAGTGCCGAAAAGCTGAGTGCGTTCATGGCCAAGTTCCCCACGGTGGAGCGGTTCTTACAGGGTTAGTGTACTTCGCACGGTCTAGACTTTAGTGGGCATCGAATGGACCATCCTCGACGAGGAGCGTTTCAAAACCAGCTGCGCTCAAAATTATTATCTTGAAACTACAAGAATTCGAATTTAACGCATTATTTTTAGTCTAAAATAATAATAAAAATTTAAAAAGAGAAAATTTTTTTACAATTTAAAAATTTATTTAATTACTTTATTTTTAGTTTTACTATGTTTTTACTTCATTTTCTAGAATGCCAAAAAAGAATCGGCAATAAGCATCGCCTATTTCTCATTCCTATAAAGCGCTATCCCAGTTTTGCGCTTAATCTTAGGGTACGGCATGACCGAAGTGGTCGTCCTCAGCCACATCACTCCGGTGGACCTGCCGAGGGACGACGAAAAGCATCGAGGCAGCTGCGGTACGCCCCTTGCAGGCTTCGAAGCAAAGGTACCTTTCTCGTAAGGGTAAAAATGCCCCCGCGCCCCACCTCACTTGATTGCAGAATCGTCCCTCCCTCTCCCATTGACGACGAATTCTAGTCTATGTCTAAGTCTAAGTTTAACCGTGAACAGCCCCGATAGATTACTAGGCTAGCGGAACCGGATGAATATGCCCGAAAATACCGGCACTCAAATAGTGGGATCCAAGCTGCACACTGCCGCAAAGACTCCCATTTTCCTTAGGGGTAAGTCTAGCAGGCAAGGCGAATTCTACGCCGGAGTGCAGCGTATACTTACCCTCTCCCGTTCGTCTTAACATTTCATCACTTGGCACAAGTTTTCTATGGACTTTTGTGCTCTCCAGGTCGTCGACGAAAGCGGCATCGAATGCACGGAGCCCGGAATGCGCGGCGAACTGTGGCTCAAGTCCGACTGCGTCATGAAGGGTTACTTGAACGACGAAGACGCCACGAAGGAGACCCTCGACGAGGACGGATGGTATCGCACCGGTATGGCTCGATCGAACTGAGAACATACGTCTCTGTGTCCCTAGGCGACGTGGTCTACTTCGACGCGGACGGCTTCTACTACGTCGTGGACCGCCTCAAGGACATGATCAAGGTCAACGGGCTTCAAGTGTCCCCCTCGCAGCTGGTATGACGTTCTCGGATTGTGCCCCCCAAAAAAAGTCGAAAGTAACGGATCGTCGGTTACCGTGTTAAGCCCGTAAACATATCCGTGAAAACACACATTTATGGCAAAATTTTCCTTTTTTATAGTATTTTTACTCAATTTTCATTCGTGTCATAAATTTTGCTAACTGCAAAGTATGCTTGTTAGGCCCATGCTCGGAATTGCTGGACCCGTTTTGGTCGTTTTGACATTTTGCGCTTGGTACGGGCTGCTTTACGGCTTAATTAAGGGCATTTATGACCTTTAAGACACGGAGCAATAAGCCGTCTCCGTGATCGGCCTTTCGGTAAAGACCCTTAGATTGCAACATGTTCTAGTAGGACTGTTTAGGAGGCTCTTCTCCTGGCCAACGAAAGCGTCCACGAAGCTGCGGTGATCGGCGTTCCGGACGAGAGCCACGGGGAGATTCCGAAGGCTTTCGTAGCGCTGAAGAAGGACGCTGAAGTCGGCGAAGACTTCGTCGAACGACTGGCTACGAGTGTCAACGGTAAGCCGACTTCGATGCTCAGGCATACTGTCCTCTGTAGACTGCGGCCCCGCGCCATTCGTGATCCCCTCAGAAAGATCGTCGTTTTTATTCAGTGTCTTTTTATGCCGAAATTTTGACCATTTTGGGACGGTACTAGGGAAATAACGCCCTTTGATAGATTATTTTCAAAATGTTTCTGTCTGTCTTCTGCCAAATTATGTCTATGGCGGCTAGAACTATTTAAAATTCCCAATATTGCTTGATTGGATTTGAAGTCCGGTCGAAGCCTAGCCTTAGGACTGTTTGCAGAACGTGTTGCTCCGTTCAAGCAACTTCGAGGCGGCATCGAAGTCGTCGCAGAACTGCCTAAGACGGCCAGCGGAAAGGTGTCGAAGGCCGCGCTGAAGGCCCTCGAAGCCTCTAAGGAGGCCGAAGAAGTCAGCGAGACGTCCATTTGAAGGCACTTTTTACGGAATTTCCTACCGCTTTCTGGCAATGCTTTTAAAATCTTGCTTTGAAAAGTGCTGGCAGCGGAATTTGCAAAATAAATTTACGCTGTGTTTTGCGTTTTACAACATTGGTATATTGTGCCGCGGACGTTCGCATAAAGCATGCGCAGGTTGTGTAAACCAGCAGAGTACTGCGACATAAGCTACGGATCGCTCATCGGTACGGCTCAATACGGGCGGGATTAAGAATTTGATTGAATAATTACCGTTTGGAATAGGAATCGTTCTTGTAATTTTGAATGGGATCGTAATAGGCCCGGACCAGGGGCGCCCAGCTCTGGCACCGCTAGGGCTAGCACAGTGCCCTTCTGCGTACCATACTGAACCAGTACCTTAAAATGGTACAGAGTTGCTTCGCGGCTAGAAGTAGAGACAATGCGCCGTATCGCACCGTTTTGACGTAATTACCGCACGGTAATTACGGCATTACGTTTACGGTTCGTCCCCGACAAAAGCCGGAAAACGTTCCGTACCGGAACGACTTCGTGTCCCACTGTTTGCCTGATTAGGTTACTACGACGGCACTACGGGATGGAGGGGGTTAGTACAATACGGAGTACGGCACGACGGTGGCCCGCATCATCCCCAGCTAAAAGTCCGCTAGCGCCGACCGCCCTACGCGCCGTGCACGTCCATGGACGGTGGCTTGGGGCACTTTCGCACGTCTTTCTCATTACTAGGACAAAAAAGACGTCTTTTCGAGCACGCAGAGGACGCGTCTCAAGGTAATCAAGGTCTTTGAGGACACGCAATCTTCACGCTCTAACAACCGTGCGCGCCGACGAGGGAGGGATATTCACGCGGAGGATGAGGGCCATAAAAAGTGAAGACGGCCGCCTTCACGCGGCGTCCCAAATTGCCCCTTATCCGCGGCGCCGCAAACCGGTCCTCTGCAGCGCGGCGAACGTCTGCTGCAGCGCAGTGAATTGCGTAGTGCCGCGTGGTCAACAGCAGCAGCAGCAGCGGCTTTGTGTCCACAGCCGCAGCGCCGCACTGCGGCCCACAGGTGGCGACCGAACGGCGGGGACGCGTCGAAGGCCACATGGGGCAGGAAATGATTGCGTCCACGCTCCTTCGAGCGGGCCTCAGGGATCGCGCTAACCTCGGGCGTCGTCGGAATCGTGGTTGCGCAATCGACGTTTACGTCGTCAATCGACCTTGTCTAAAGCCACCGCGTGTTCGGAGCGTTGCTTAGCTGATTTTCTAGTATTTTTAAGGATCGCAGTCGCCAGCCGTACCGTACTCCGTACCGTACTGACCCCCTCCGTACCGTACTGTACGGTACGGAGTACGGTACGGGCCGTAATAGGGTACTGTACGGCCGTAGTACGGCCAGTACTCGTTATAAAATGCCAGAAAATCGAACCCGTAGCGTACTGCCGTACTGGACCTCCAACCGTACCGTACTGACATCCGCCGTACCGTACTCCGTACCGTACAGTACGGAGTACGGTACGGCCGTACTATCTGTGCGACTGCCGACCCTTAGTATTTTTTATGTGAGTTTTTTCCTTTAGTCTCTTGCGGAATGTATGCGACACTAGTTCTACCGCTAGCCGTCCTGCTCTTCGTGGACGTCTCGAAGGCGCTGAAGATCGACGACGACCTCGAGGTCCATCTGGAGCTGATCAAGCACCAAACTTGCAACTATAAGCCAGGTAACTTCTCGCCGATAAAGGCGCCAAAAAGAGGGGATTTTCAGAGACCGCCAAATGGGAGCGAAAGCTCGAGTTTGAGGGCGGCAACGACAAGACCGGGCCGAAGCTCGTCCCGCAGGAGGACCAGCCTAACTGCTACAAGATCGGCGGGAAGGTGAACGTCTACGGCGAGTTCAAGGGAGAGTTCAGCATCTACCTCGAGCTGAGGAGCTCCGCGAGCAAGAAGCAGGTCCCGGAGAGCTGCCAGAACCAGCGGCCGGACGGCTGCGGCGGCTTCGGATCCTGGTAGGCTGCAATTTCTGTGTACAAGGAAGAAGTTCCTCAGTAATTTAAGGCGAATTTTTGACAATGTAGGAGTAAATTTAACTTTTATTTATTTATTTTTATTTTCTCGTTTGAAATTTTTCTTTATATTTTTTATTTCGTGTATTTTTTTTAAATATTAAAAAATAGTTTTTAAAAAAAACCCTTCGTGACGTCTCAATTACAAGAGTCCCAAAAGACTGTCTTCCAGGCGCCAACATAGCAATTTCCGACAGCACTTTAAAATTTGCCTAAATTTTTATTTAGGCTGCCTAAAAAAATACCCCCGCTGATATTCTTCGATACCTGGCGTTGAGTCGCGAAGGGACCGTCCAAAAAGGAAAATTTAATAATAAATTTATCACTAAATTTCTCATAAAGTAATTAATTTAACGGGGGATGGCCCGTGCTAGGCGCCGCCAGAGCAAAGATTCAAATATTTTTGCCACTTCGATCCTTACTTCGATGAGAATGAGTAAGGACAGTACGTATACGGAATGTAGGATAGGGACCGGTCGCATTATTTTGTAAACCCTAGGATACATAAGCTACCACTGAGAAAATTCCGTTTGACGGCATGCCAGGCTTGAACCGACATAGCGCTTTAGCCTCTACTGCAACGCCTGTGAGACGCTGGCCGCTGGAAAGGGCGTCAAGGCCCAGCTTTTGTTGGACGGAGAGCCGATTAAGTGTGGTGACAGCTTGAAGCCCGGTTCCTACGAGAACCTGGAGCTCGCCTTCTGCCTCCCGAACATCGACGACATTGTCGAGAGCCAAGGCCTCAGCAAGGAGACCTTCAGGAGCCTCATCCATTCGGAGGTAGGCTAACCGAAAGAGACCTCATTTACATACACTGTTGTCGCATGCACGGTACCTCGGTAAGGTCTGGTACTCAAATGCAAGCATGCTAAGCAGGCGCATGCTGAGCGCATACATGGAGCGCATGCATCAGATGTTATCTTTGCGTGCAAATATTCTTGCATGAACGGTACGCTGCAGATTGGCATTCGCATGCAGCGTGCGCTAAGCCATCGCATGCTAAGGACTGCATACATCCATTCACGTGTTATCTTTGCATGCATGCCGTCTCGCATGCACGGTACGTTGGGAAAACGTTGAATTCACGTGCACCACATGCTAGGCACTCTCATGCTGAGCATAGACGCATGCATGGCATCTCTGCATGCATATATTCTCGCTTGACAGGTACGTGTACGCTAGGCAGCTTTGTTGCAGACAAGCACCTTATGCCAAGTTCGCGCATGATGAGCATTGAGTACGTTCATCACATGCGATCTTTGCTTGCGTACATTCTCGCATGCATGCTAGGTTCGTAAGATCTGGTACCGCATGCAGCACATGCTAAGCCCCGCATGCTGAGCATGGCACGCATGCATCACATTGTAGGTGTTTTTACATGCGTGTAGTCTCACATGCACCGTGCGCTGGGTAAATTTGGTACTCACAGCACCACATGCTAAGCTCTCGCATGCTGAGCATTGAACTCATGTATAAACATGTGATCTTTACTCGCTTATATTCCCGCATGCAGGCTACGTTCGTGAGCTTTGATACCCGCATGCGCACTGGTCGGGTTAATCACAGTTAATTACATTCGCATGCCAGATTCGGCGGGCGATTTGGTACTCGAATGCACCGCATGCTAAGTACTAGCATGCGAAGAGCATTGCAAAGGCCTCGCATGCCCTACAAAATACCGCAGCTCCTTTGCATATCCGTACTGATGATGGATCATTCAGGACGGCCAGGCGCTGCGCTCGATGGGCATCTTCGCGACGGTGTACGTGTTCGACACGGACGTGAGCAAACAGATGCAGACGCAGATCAAGGTGGAGTCCGTCTACCGGAAGTCGAAGCGGACCTTCTTCCGCGACGAGCCGCTTCCGCCGACGGTCTACTGGAACCTGCCCTTCAACAAGCTCATAAAGGAGCAGCGAGGATTCGTCGCATGTCATAAGATCTATGGAAACGTGAAGATCCGATCCACCGCCTGATGGTCGACGTTTGTCACGTAGTGTAGTGTATTTAACGTGATACTTTGGCGCAATATTCGTGGATTTCTTCGATATAAACACTTTAAAAGAGCAAAACACATTGCTCGTTAAATGAGTTCGGAGCGCTCAAATGATGCAGTCTAAGTCGACTCTCATTAGACAAAATCGGGCTCTTCAGCCAAATGCTTAGACCACTATATTCATCCTAAAAACATTCAGAACAAATACAAAACAGTAAAGGGGTGCTGGAATTCGAATTTTTTTATTCGTACGTTTCGGCGCTTGTTCCGTCAAAACTAAATATTTGGAGACCTTCCGAAACAAAAACGCTACACCTACTCGTCATGACGAATTTTCCTTTTGGAGCGTCCATGGAGGGCATGCCGACGGTTTTTTCTTGGTGTGCCCGTTCGACGAGAAGTGCGAATAATGTGTTTTGTAGCTATAAACAACGCCAAAAATAAGAAAGCAACCGTCTGATTTTTTTCCAGACTTGACCTCTTTTTTTTGGGGGTCCGGCCGCCTGATAAATCGAAATTTTATCTGCTCACTAAACTAAGCGAGAGGTCCCTTTTGTTGTCTGCGCGGTGGTCAGCGGCTTGAGCTGTCGTACTTGAAGCTCGGAGTAGTCCGTTGAAATCTCTGAGCAGTCTGCTGGAAGTATCCCTCTTTTCATTTCATCCCTCTCGAGCAAGTATTAAAGTACTCGTTTTTGACCGAATAATCAACCCTGTCAAGGGGCCTTGATTTACGGGGCCGGCCCCCAGGCCCCTACTTGTAAAAGACTCTCATTATTCCCACTGAGCGCCGCAAGAATGGCAAAAGCAAATGGTTCTCTGTTGTACAACGTTCACTTTTACGAGTTCTTTTGTAAGTGATGGCACTGGGCGCACAACTAACAGGCGATTCCACTAAAATATTTGCGTATTTTACCTGTAAATTAACAAAATGACAATTATGGGGGCCCAGGAGCCGCCCCCCCCCCCGGCCCCGACCTCTGGCCCCGGCCCCGCCCTCTGCGGGGCCCTTCACCGGCCCCGGCCCCACGCCCCCCCCCCTGACAGGGTTGCGAATAATCGAAGAAACAAGAGGACATGATTTTAGGCAAACACGAGGAGAACTAACGCGTACGGTTGATCAATAGCGTTCTAGCCGGAGATGATGCGGACCCCCCTCCCCCGAACCGTACTGCGTGCCGCAGGGACGCATCCCCGTACCGTACTGCCGTACCCTAAAGACCTAAGGCAAAACCGTACGAGGTACATTACGGAATGCGGCACGGTACGGAACGATTGACGTACTGTCATTTCATGCGCGCCGTACTGTAAAGTCTTACCGTAATGACCCCGTACCGTATTCTGTGCCAAAACTCAGGCCAAACGGTACGGCACGGTAATGGCGCATCATTTCTAGTTCTAGCTCTTAGTCGGTCCGAATGGCTCCGAGCGGTCCCTTTTGTTGTTTGCACGGTGGTAAGTGGACACGCGCAAGGTGTTGTCACCGCGTTGAATAAGGCCCTCGCCGTGTTCCCTCGCTAGCCAAACGAGTTTCGCCCGCACAAGGCTATCGCCGCGGCTGGGCCGCCGCCCTCAGCCGGCGATGCACTGCGTGAGTGTCGCCGCGGGCAAAAACTTAATCGGCGCGCGGCGCATCGCAGCGCGACGGATGGAGGATATTCGCAGAACTTCGCCGCGCGGCGTCTGTCGACGCGTTCCACGCCGCCGCGAAGAAGCGACGCCGATTGCGGTTGTTCGTCGCGCCGCGCACGCTCGTCTTCACGCTGCTGTGACGCCGCCGCCGCGCCCGCCGACGGAATTGATCCGATAGCAGCGACGTCGTCGACGGGTCTCTGACTCAGCGCGTGTTTACGCTTTCTTGTCGTCTCGGTGACGTATGTCAGCTTTGTGAAAGGTGTAGATCACGGAGGCACTTAGACACCCCTTTATGTTTTCGCCTAATATCGTCCAGCGGTATGTACATTATATCACCCAAATACTGGAAACCTTTGCGTGAGGAATGTCGGTGCTTCCCGTGGAAACGGACACTTTTTCCAGACCGTGCTCTTTTATTTTAATCTGTTTTTATTTTCGAAAATGGGGTTCCCCACTGCAGAATTCTTTTCCCTACTGAAAATGGTTTTGAGTGAATCTTTCTCCGAAGGTGTTGGGAAAGTGCTCTCCGGAAGAGGACTTTTTTCTGACAAATCCCTACTGGTTCCGACCCAAAAAAGGTTCGTGTTAATGGACGCTACAGCGCAAGCATGCATCCTAACGCTGCCCGTGTATTACCGCATGCATGCGCGTGCACCGTAGCGTTCCCGTATAGCGCTACCACATGCATGCATGCATCAATGGATCACCGCATGACTCTTAGCGTTGTCGCGTGTATGTAGGCAACCCTGCACAGACGGGCCCTAGGGCCGCCGGGCCGGGCCGGGCCCGGGCCTCGANTAGGGCTGCGGCAATGTACGGACCGCATGCATTTAAGCGCTACCGCGTGCATCGTAGCGTAACCGCTTTCCATAGCGCTCTTACATGCGTCGTAACGTTACACTAATGCGTCATTGGTGTTCGGTTCATTTCAGGTTTCATGTTTCGATTCATGGGCACAGGTCCAGATAAGTCACTACCCTTTTTAGCTTGCTTTGCACGTCTGTGTTAAGTTTTCGCAAAAATCGAGAGAATTTCATAACGTCGATAATATTTTCGGCTTTTGGCAACTTAAGGTCGTGGAATCGTGGAATATCAAGCTTTTGCAATAAATTCGAGATTTTCAGTTAGCGAGGTCGGATTTTGAAAAAAAAAACGATGCAAAGTGCATCCCGGCTTTTTCGACCGTCCACCGTGTGGCTTTCGCTCGAACTATTCGCGGTAGTCTTTGTTTCGCTCTCCGTTTCTCTCGCTCTCGGTCTCCTGCGAATACGTGCCAACGTGACCTGCTTCAGATGAGAGTCCTGGCAGTCTGCTTGATCTCAGCGTGGGCCGCCTTCACCGCATTCGCCGACATCAGCGTGAAGATCGAGAGGCATTTCCCCTGTTCCGCTAGCACAGGTACGCGGCCCGATGTTCCGAACCGCCAATCCGAAGGGCCTTTTCTAGTAGAAATAAGCATAAATGTTCCGGAAAACATGCTTGAAAATTGTAAATTTCTCGTAGGAAATGTGCCAATTCTCCTTTAATTTTTAGTAAATGTCGAATAACTTGCGCGGTTTTCATTTATGTTTCTACCAAAAAAGTCGTTTTACCCATGGGAAATGAAAAGCTTCCTGAACAACTTAAATTTTCTGCCATTTACAATAGGCAATTTTTCGACTGAGCAACTCGATTTGCTAAGAGACATTTTAGGCCCGAATAAGGACAGCTTGCTGATCCGATTCCCGAGCTACAAGTCGACGGGCGTCAACTTCAAGGAGGAGCCGCTGGCCGGCCACAAGTGCTTCCGGATGAGCGGCGGAAAGGTCGAGGTCAGTTCCCATTCACGCGATCATATTTCCTGCTGGACATTTGCGTTCTCCTTCACAGTACTTTCAAGGCTAAACACCACAAATTGGAAGAAATCGCCAGCTTTTTGAAAACTCGAGTAATGTGGACCAGGTCGAATCGTTCGAACCGTGCGCAAAAATTTGATAATTGTGCAACATTTTTTGTTGCGCTGGGCGACCGATTAGCGAGTCTTCCAGGTGTTCCCACCGGGTCTGTCCGGCGACAAGCGCTACTACGTCCACCTGGAGACGCGGATCGGCATCCACGGGAAGCCGGAGCGGTGCGTGAACGCGGACGCCGACGGCTGCGGCGGCATCGGCTCCTGCGTGCACTGCGACATCTGCCGGACGATGGGCGGCAACCTCCGCAACTTCGTCCAGATCTACCAGCGCGACCAGCCGGCCAAGTGCAGCGTCGAGGGCCTTCTGCCCGGCGACTACGACGACCTCTCGCTGAAGATCTGCCTGCCGACGAAGAACGAGCTCCTGCCCTTCCTGGATCAGGTAGGAGCACTACTAAAGTCTAATAAAGTAGAGCGTACCCTGCTCCGTGCCGTAGTTGTCAGAATACCGTACCTCGGTACGGAGTATACGGCACAGCATGAGACACGGCACATGTACCGTACTCCGTGCCGTACTGACCCTCTCCGAATCGTAATGAGACAAAAAGCCGTGCCGTATACACGAAATACGGAACGGCACGGCATGTAGCACAGCACATTTATGGTGTCACCGTACCCCTACTGGCCAGGGCTGGGGATTCGGATTCGGAAATTCGGTGGTTTTCGCTTCGATTCGGATTCGGTTTGCCAAAATTGGACCGAATTTCCGAATTTTTTCGGCCCGCCCGCAACATGCAAATTTTGGCCCGCCGCAGGCGATACCAGCGAAATTTTAGCGGAAAATTTGACAAATATAGTGAAAAATTCGTCGGTCGGCGCCTAGCGGCGGGCAATTTTATCTAGTGTATGTGTGTTGTGGGCTTGAATGTGTTGTAGGTTTGCACCTTGGTTTCGATCATAATTAAAACTTGCTGCTTCGGATTCGATTCGGATTCGGTTTTATTTTTGAAAGTCCCCAGCCCTGGTACTGGCCCCTCTGTACCTTACTCCCTGCCGTAGCAACATCTCCCTACAGTAATGGGTCAGTAATAATAATGCATGCTGTCTAAAAGATTCGGAAGGGCACTGTGCGGCATTAAATACGTCCCGTTTATGGCGCTGTGCCGTACTCCGTGACGGAATGATCCATCCGTACCGTACTCGTGCTGTAAATACGGCAAAACAACGCGGTACGGAGTACGCTTTCGGTCCGGTACATCCGGCTGTCCTTCGAAGACTAATGAGTTAGCGTCAGTTCATGATGTTTTTACGTTCGGAAATTCCGGAAGTTAGAGCGTTAACTTTTAGAATCAAAGCCGAGCGGAGCAACTGTGGGACCTCTTCGTTAGCAGCCGTGCGCGATCAGGGGTAAGTCCACCTCGAGTTCTCTTTTTGATCTATTTGGATCGGATGCGAGGACTTCCGTACAGGACATGTAAGAGAATCGAAAGCAGAATCGGAGAATCGGTTATCTGTCTTGTTTCCAAAGGCGAAAATGACTCTGAAAATGTCCAAAATCGAACTTCCAGCCATCCTTCACTGCCTGGAGGGCTACTTTACAAAGACTGCGTATTTCCAGGAGATCCCGCTGGTGATCGCGGCGCGCCTCTTCGACAGGCCCATCAACAAGCTCAGCATCAAGGAGCTCAACGACGCGCTGCACGGCCGCAAGCAGGGCATGATCGGCTGCCACTGGATCTACGCGACCGTCTCGCAGAACTAAGCATACCCTTAGCGAACAAAAGGAAGACAGCTAGGACTGATTTTAGCTGCCGCAATGAATCTCTGTCGAAGTTTGTTGTTGCCCCGTTCCGCGCATTGTTGCTCTACCTGGTGTAAATAATGATGATGATGATATGTCAGTGATTTTCTCCTTTGAACAGCGCCGGAATAAACTTCTCTTCTCAGCTTAAAGTATTATTGGACAATCTTTAATTTCGATTTTATTCATTTAAAAATCAAGACATTAAATTATTTTTTAAACACTTAGAATGGCATGAAAAATAAAATAAATAATTTAAATCAATTTTATTGTATGTTGACTAAGTAAGTAAATTATATTAAATTTATTTAATATAAAATAATTTAAAAAATAATAATTTAGAAAATTGGAATAATTCCTTGCGGAGAAAATTGACTCAGGGAACAACGGAATTATGCATATGATTCTCTCGAATGGTTCCACGCGAGTCGGATTAGGGCCAGTGTTTCCGCACGTCCAATTCACGATCGTCACCCGTCCACTTGTGTGATACCGAGCACCCACCTTATTCGGGCGCTTACCTAAATGATGAATAAAAACACCCATCCAACGACCTCCACGACCTCGACGAGGCCACCGCCACCCGAGCGCCCCATTATTCCCGCGCCACGTCGCCGCACCGCTTTATGGCCCACCGCAAGTTCACGTAGCGACGGCTCCAAACGCCCAACTCGCTCTTGTTGTGGGCTCCCACCGCACAACTCACTCATGTTGTGGAACCGATCGCGTAAGCGATTACGCAGACAGCTAGTCGAGGTTGAGCGTAATTCGATTAGAATGGGCTCATTGTTGTCGACGCCGCTCAAGGTCATCGATGATTTCGTGGTGTACCTCTCGATGGGTGCCTCGGGAGGGACAATGCTTCCAGACTTTTAGTTTGCTTATTGGTTACATTTCAGCGTCGATTATTTCGGGCGCCCTCAAGTCCAACTCCGATTCCGATCCGGGTTCTGAAAGGGATTCCCAAAGGTCGCCTCCGGTTCTCAAAATTGACCCGATATTCGACGCCGATTCTGACCCTCTGACGTCCTGGAAACATGTGAGCTACACATGGCCGGGGCGAGTCAGCCCGGGCGGCGTGGATGTCCACGACTACGCAAGGGATAGGAGTGGGAGGTGATCAGGTAGGACTTAGTGAACGCAAGCCGAATGTACGGCGCGCCCTAAGGGACATCCAGAAAATTTGACACGCGCACAAAAATATTTTCGACCCCCTTCTATATCAGAGTTGGTCATGGTCACAACTAGTGTTGTGCAAATCCAAATAAATTTCATCTTCATTTTTCATTACGGCTTTAAAAATTCTTCATCTTCATCTGTATTCTTCATGTTTCAGAAAGTATGGAATTCATCATTTTTACCCATTCCTTATTGTGGCTGAGACATTCTTCATCCTCATCTTTGTCTTCCGAAGATGACGATGAAGACGAAGAAGGA
>JNEY01000750.1:0-12093 GCA_020875895.1 Aphelenchus avenae
ACTGAAACATCGTTCCGGTACGATGTACCGAAAAATGTTCCAAGCCTATTTCGCTCTGATTTTTTGGCCTTCGGGGGTTTTCGACCCCGCTGAGCACGAAAATGACCGAACTGGAACGTTCTGAGCACACTGAAACATCGTTCCGGTACGATGTACCGAAAAATATTCCAAGCGTAGTTCGCCATGGTTTTTGGTTCTCGGGGATTTTCAAGCACTGTGAGCACGAAAAGCCGCCCTTTCGCATACATTAGGCAGGCGGTCGACCGATGAACAATTCTTGCACATTTCGATCGCTGCCAGCCGTCGTCAGCCAGATTGCTAATTTATGCACGTTCCTCTTCTCCAGTGAAAATCGCAGTCGACTTTTCCGAACGGGTGTCAGCGAAGGCACCTTTTCACGTGCAGCAGTTGAATTTTATCGACAGACGCCGTATCCACCTTCCTGAACTGCAAAAAACCTACCGGTTTATAGTGGTCATCCGATTAGTTAAATCACATTTTTAGGTCCCAATAGAGAAAAAATTTATTTTCGCTTTTGTATATTTCCAAACATAATGGTGTATTAACGCGTATCTTTCTGCTCCTGTTCACTACCAATTTTACAATTTTGCGGTCTATTCATTACTAAAACGACATTTTAGGTTACGGCAGGCTGACGTAGCTAAATCAGAAAAAAAGTTACCCATGTTTGAAAGGAAAAATGTCGGATAACAGTCATGCTAATGTACCAGGTTGTTCGCGAGACACAGACGAAATGCGAAAGCAGAGAGATCGTGATGCCGCTCGGTTCAGACAACAACGAAAGCGTTTCAGAGAGTCTTCCGCGAGTCGTGAACGTCGCTTAAAGGCTGATGCTGAGGCAAAGAAAAGAAAACGATCTGAAGAGGATTCGACTCAACGGGACAATAGGCTTGCACAAAGGTCAGAAGCAAAAAAACGTAGGGAGAGCTGTGAAACGGAAGAGGCTAGAGCAAACCGTCTTCGTAGAGATGCGGAAGCTACAGCGCGAAGGAAAAGCCTAGAGACACCAGAAGCAAGAGCAGACCGGCTTCGTAAAGATGCAGAGGCTGCTGGACGAAGAAGAAGCTTAGAGACACCCAGAAAAGGGCGCGGCGCTTGAAGCAGAAGGCACAAACGGAAAAAGAGAATCGCGAAGCTGCGAAAGTTCCATTATTTCCATTACGCACTGCAACGGACTTTAATGTTGAGCAGATTCGGTTAAGTGATTGCACAGTCAAATGCTTTCACTGTGGTGCGAAGCATTTCGCCGAAGAAAGAGTAAAGAATAGCGTACATAAAGATTCCTTCAACGATTGTTGTGCTCACGGTCAAATCAAGTACGTCAATGGCCAAATTGTGGTAGACGAAACCAATGAGCGAGCAGCTGCTTACCCGGAGAGTTTTAAGGAATTGTTTGTCGGTACTTACCCGCAGAAAAGCAATTTCTTTGAAAACATCAGACGCGTTAACAGTTCGTTTTCGTTCGCTTCGTTCTGCGCAAACCGTTACGAGTTCCCGACCCCAGGACCTCAGTGTTTCAAGATATCAGGGCAAGTTTACTATAAGTTCAACCAGGTTGCACAGCCTGAAGACGATGAAGTAGCTACAAACGGTCAACTGTTCTTCATTGATACTGAGGAAGCTCTGGCACTAAGAAAAGACGAAATGACCAGCAGCAAGGGAAAAACCGAAAAATGCTTTGAGATTTTTGGCATGATCGAAAGGTACCTACGTGAGAAAAACGAGTACGCACAAGCTTACCAGATGATGAAGGAAGAGGAAGAGGAGCAGGAAAAGCGGGCATCAGAAAAAGGAACAATGCGGCCCGAAGTAAAGTTTTTGTTCAAGGCACCCGGAAAGGATGACGGAACAAGGAACTTGCCTAGAAGCAATGAAGTTGCGGCTGTATTTCTAACCAATGCTAACGGAGATATACCGCCAGCGGCTATTGTCGTGCACGAAAGAGGAAAGAAAAAGCTTAAGAACCTGAACCCGTTGGAAGGCAATGTTGAGCCCATGCTCTACCCGTTGTTCTATCCCAACGGCGGAAAGGGGTGGTTTGCAGAAATGAAAAAAAGTAACAAGAAGTTGACCATGGCCCAGTACGTTCAGTGCAAGTTAGCTATTCGTGACGATGGCCACTTTGTTCCCTTGCATTACGGCAGGAAGCTCTTTCAACAGTGGGTAGTAGACCAGTACGCACGGATTGAATGGGAGAAGCTTGGATATATTTACCGAGAACAAAAAAGACTGAAAGCAGCCAACTACAAGGGCTTAATCGATTTTCTGAACAGTAAGGCAGAACAGACTGGTGCTCAGATCGGACGTCAAATCATATTGCCATCAAGTCATTACGGCTCACCGCGCAACATGTCACAGCACTTTCATGATGCTATGAGAATCGTCGCCGAGTTTGGAAAGCCTCATTTGTTTATAACAATGACGGCTAATCCAGATGATCCCGATATTCAGAAGTGTTTGGAAGTGGGTCAAACGGCTTCCGATAGACCAGATATCGTTTCACGGGTCTTCGCCCTAAAGAAGAAAAAGTTGCTTGAAATGGTATGCGAGAAAGGGATGTTCGGTAAGGTCATAGCGTACGTGTACAGCATAGAGTTCCAAAAACGCGGGCTTCCGCACATCCACATGCTGTGTACCCTTGCGAAAGAAGACAATCCAAACACGCCTGAAAAAGTCGATAAAATCATCAAGGCGGAAATACCAGACGAAACGGAAGACCCCGAGTACTACAGTCTGGTTGTGAAGTACATGCTGCACGGTCCATGCAAGAAAAATTCGGTATGCACGCAAAAGGCTGGGAAATGCGACAAAAAGTTTCCAAAGGCGTTCAGTGATTCGACGACTGTTAACGAAGATGGAAAATACCTGTACAGACGAAAGGATGATGGTCGCAAGATCAGTATCCGAAACTTTGACGACAACAGATGGGTCGTTCCGCACAGTCCCAGGCTTTTGAAGGCATTCTGCTGCCATGTAAACGTTGAGCGCGTAGCAGACTATAAAGCTGTGAAATATTTGTTCAAGTACATCAGGCGTATACCGAAATGACAGCAACAGATGACAATGGCACAAAGGTAATAAAGTACGACGAATGTGCTCACTTTTTGGAACAAAGGTACATAAGTCCGGTAGAAGCGTGCTGGAGAATCTCAGGAAAAGAACTGCAAGGAAAAAGTCACAGCGTCGAACACTTACCGGTGAATCTTGAAAATGAAAAAGTTGTCGTCTTTGACCCACAGAGAAAAGAGTCGGCTGAAGAGGCCGCCGCAAAACTGGACAAATTAGAAGCCTTTTTCAAGTACTGCGAAGTTCATCCGGAAGAGAAAATTAAGTACCCAGACATGCCAAAAAGACATACGTGGCACGAAAGCAAGGACGAAAATTATTGGGCTGAACGAAAGGGTCATTTCAACACCCTCGGAAGGATGTACTCCATTAGCCCGTCTCAGACAGAACTGTTCCACTTACGCTTGCTACTGCTGCATGTCGAAAGTCCCACATGCTACAAAGACCTACGCACAGTGGACGGTGTTACGTACGACACATACGCGCGAGCTTGTCTTGAAAGAGGACTGATCAGAGACGATCAAGAATGGGTAAACTGCATGGATCAAGCATCGCTCTACAAGTTTCCAAGACAACTTCGTCTGCTTTTCGTCACGATTCTTACTCAATGCAGTCCAGCCAAACCGGAAGAGCTTTGGAATAAGTTCAAAGATAGTTTGTCCGAAGATTTTCAGAGAAATCACACGAAAGAAGAATCGCACCGATTGGCATACATCAGTTTAAACCGGCTTCTTGTCGAGCAAGGTAAAAGTTTGGCAGACTTTCCAAGTATGCCGGTTTGTAGTGACGACGGAAGCGCTGACATCGAAGACATTCTGACTAAAGAGGGCGCCCTAAAGGAGTCTGAAGAAGCTGAGAAAAAAATGAACAGCAAACAGAAGAAGGTGTACCGTCAAATAAAAAAAGTGCTAAACGGTGAATGCAACGATCGACACATATATCTCGATGGAGCCGCGGGTACTGGGAAAAGTTTTGTCTTCCGTGCAATATACCACCTGGCTGTCGGTATGTCAAAGAAAGTAGCGACTATGGCTTTCATGGGCGTTGCTGCGACAGTGCTTCCAAAAGGGAGAACTGTTCACAACGTTTTTGGACTGTCGTTTAAGTTGTTCCACGACTCGCAGTCTAACATCGAACTGGGAACAAAGCAGGCAGAAGAACTCAAGGCCACCGATATATTTCTTTGGGACGAAGCACCTTCTGCGCCACGTTATGCGCTAGAAATAGCTGATCGAAAGCTGCAAGAAGTGATGCAGAACAACAAGCCTTTTGGAGGAAAATGCATTGTGTTGACAGGGGACTTTTGTCAGACTCTGCCAATCAAGGAAGGCGGAACACGCCCGGAAATTGTGGATCTAGCTATTTGCAGTTCACCTCTCTGGAAAAAGTTTGAAGTCTACCGTCTAACCAAGAACATGCGGGCTGGACCAGGCGAGGGAAAGTTTGCGAAACGGCTACGAAAAATAGGCGAAGGTGCTCTAAACGACAACGACGATATGGTCAAAGTTCCCAGCGAAACGACCCGAGAAAAGCCTTTGGCAAAAAAGGTCTTTCGTAAGCGGTTTGCTTATAAAGACTGGGACGGCGTTGCAAAGCGGGCTATCCTTGCCATGCTCAATAGCCAGGTAGACGAAATCAATGAAGAAGTCTTAGAGTTACTGGAAGGCAATGCAAAAGAGTACACTAGCATCGACACGGCTGACGAAGGAAACAACGAACTGGCCACGGAAGTCTTAAATACGTTTCAGACATCAGGGTTGCCTCAACATCTTCTGAAGCTTAAAGCAAACAGTACAGTGATTCTAATGAGAAATCTGAACGTACAGCGAGGACTTTGTAACGGAACGCGAATGAGACTACTGGAAGTTGGAAACCATGTCCTTAAGTGTTGCATCCTGACGGGGGACAAATCAGGAGACGAAGTCTACATTCCACGCATTACGCTTAAGGAAGAAGAGAAGTTTCCCGTTGCCTTCCGACGACACCAGTTTCCAGTCAAACTAGCTTGGGCCATGACAGTAAACCGGTCACAAGGTCAAACGCTCGATATGGTCGGTCTAGATCTTATCCATCAAGCGTTTGCAGCAGGCCAGTTATACGTCGGCCTGTCTAGAGTCAAGTCTTGGGACAGAATAAAAGTCCGACTGCCAGAAGAAGCCAAGGAAACGCGCCTGACAAAGAACGTCGTGTACAAAGATGTGCTGCGGAAAGCAAAGCTTGTCAGTAACGCAAATGAGGACAGCGAAACGAGTGACTAATAACGAAAACTGTCAGCTGCTCTGCGACTATGTACTTTATTTTTTGTTTATCTCACGGGATCAGTGACTTGGAAGTTACTCAGACTGACTCATAATCGCCCACATTGAGTCACTGGTCTTCGCCTTGTACACTAATATGTTATTTATCGCCCATCCCGGCCATTATTATTTGTCATGACTTTGTCTTGCGTTGACGGGCCTCGAATACTTGCGTGGACTGAAATGTGCGGGCACTGGAGGCATATTCGCTTTACGCGCTTGACCGACTCCAGTATCGTCCTTCAGTTTCTTCTCGCCATCACTGAGGTACTAATGATTTTCACTTTGCTTCTATGACCGCACGGTTTTGAGACCTGCATATTCGTCCATAACATGCACGTTTAGCATGCAGTACAAACGTCCGCTTGCACTTAGCCGATTCTCTGGCCAGTCTGCGCCGCATTCCTTCATGTGCGTTCTCAACATGTTACACTCAGGTAAGATGTGTCGTGGATATCCAAAATTGAAGTTAGTTCAGCTTACGCTTCTTTTGTTTTGCTCTGCATCGTTAATTGCGTAAAGATTGGCCTTTAATCTCCCTGAGAATATTTGAGCTATTCACCGTTTCGAAACCAGGAGACGAGCGTCATTATTATGCTAGACTGGTACAAGGTGGTACGGGAGAAAGGCGGACCGTTCATTACCCCCTCCAAGTGCTGACCCTGAGAAAATTTGAGCTATTCACCGTTTCGAAACCAGGAGACGAGCGTCATTATTATGCTAGACTGGTACAAGGTGGTACGGGAGAAAGGCGGACCGTTCATTACCCCCTCCAAGTGCTGATTATATATGCAATCCATCCGGGACGACGTGCGTCTCTAATGACCTCCGGCCCTTGGTAGACCGGTTACTTACCCTAAGTGATTCGTGCTTATCGTGTCACTTTCATTACCTTTCCTTTTTGTACTGTACACTTCTCAGCACTTTTCCCGTACCTACTACATGCCTACTGCGATAGTTGTCAAAGATGTTTGAGTGAAGGGCAGCATATTGCATTTTGTTTTACCAGTGCAGACTGATATCTTTCGGAGTATTTCTACCGCGCAACTTAGCGTCATGCTTTTCATCTAATGTGCAAATTTAGCTCAAACTGTTCAAGATGAAGCGTACCGGTTCTCCCAACGACACCTCGGATGACGACACGCGCTCGCCGCGCAAGCAGAGCAACCTCAGGTATGTAATTTAGGGCCTATCGGTGAAGAAATTCGTTCAAAATTTTGTCTTTTATTGTCAAAATTCGTCCAACACTTTACATCTGAAAGGCACATCGCATTGTTCGCCGGAAAGTTTTGCACTCATTGCGCACTTTCGTGCAAAATTCTACCTTTATACCTTTATTCCTCTGACATGAAAAAATTACCTTAGTCCCCCTACCCGAAATACGGCCGGATTTTATTGCCCCCCTCCCCCCGTTACGTGGGGGGGGGGGTAGGGCAAGTCACTAATTCAAGGGTGTGTTAACGTGATCTCGCTTTAGCGTTTCCCATGCCGACGCTGTTGCGCACGATGTGGGTGCCCAAAGCGACACTTTCGACGCTGATGCCGCTCTCGCTCAGAAAGACGTCGTCATCGATTTCGATAACCTCTCGGTCGGCGATGAGGAAGCGATTGAGCCGTTGGCTGAAGGAATCGAATACCTCAACTTCTGGAAGACCGGTGCAAATGCGTAGGTTTCTTTCTTGAAAGCCATTGTGTGCGATTGCACTTAAAATGCTGCCGTTGCTCGATCTGGGGGGGGGGGGGGTTCAAAGCGTGTCGACCGTCAAAAGCAGGTCTTAACTATCCCAAATCAGAACTTGGCAGTAGGGGTCACTCATTTATGGACATCAGTTAGATTTACCTCACAACCAGTCGAGCGGTCAGTGGGTCGATCGACCCCATAACTAGCTAGCTATAACGTTTTCTTAAATGTTTTTAAGAGTTTCCTGCACAGTGTTAAGTAGTGACCCACTCATAGTCAAGTTGAGGTGACTCACCATAAAGGAGCTAAAAATGTTGACCTCCACCACCTCTAATAATTATGGGATGCCCTCCTCCCGCTTTCCCCCAACCCGCACGTATGTAGTGTTGCCGACACAAGGTTTGGTTCCGACCACTCAGGGGACACACGTTGTTTGCATACGGTGTGACCAATCGATCGTTTAGACGCGTAATGGTGCAACTTCTCGGCATCAAGATGGACAAGAAGGTTGTGTCCTTTGCGAACAAGGATCAGAAGATCGCCGGGTACAGCTTGCTTGTGGAGGACGAAACCGGCAAGACCCATATTTGCGCTTTTGACGAGCCGGCTGTGCGTCTCAAGCTTGCGATGCACGACAAAGTGGTACGTGTTACTTCATGCTATCCGAATCCTTTGATGAGACACTTATCCACTTTTCTCTCATGCTCCGTTCAGGGCTCGGTCATCATCTTCAAAAACGTGCTTGCAAAGCAGCCCAGTGATCAGCGCTTCCTGCCGGGTTCGATTCCCTTCGAGCTGCGGTTCGGCAACGCGTCCACAGTGCACGTCATGCCGCAGACCGAGGCCCCGATCACAACGCTTCCCGACGTTGTGCACACGCTCGGACGCCGGAAGGGTTAGTGTTGCTCATATTTCAAGACTACGTGACCACTCAGTCCCATGAGCCATACCGTCCCATTTTGGATCTCCGCTGACTCGCATTAATTTCGATATCTCATTTTGGCTTTTAGCCGACTTTAACATCCTCTGCATGACGAACTTCAAGGACTTCTCCGCGTCCTTTGGTGGCATCCCGACTTACCGCGGCAACGTCACCGACGGTCACTACGAGACGCTGCTTGAAATCCCTTTCCAGCCCCATTTCAAGGCCGGACAGGAGCTCAACATCAAGAAGTTTATGCCGCACGTCAATGGTAATTTTTTTTTGTCATGGTATTGTGGCCAGTGTTGCCCACTTAGTGGACAGCGCCCCTGAAATTTGCTCAATTCTGCTATGTGGGCACCGTGCTTTCTACTCCATGTCCAAAAATCGCCTCCAGAGCGGTACTGAGTCATTTGTGCTACATCTTGGTAACTGAAAATTTAATATCGACTTGCATTGTCTGGGCCAGCACTTCTAGGAACCTCGAAAGCTTCCGAACAGTAACATGCCATCCTCGAAATATACCTCTTCTATTAGTCATCCGATCCTGCGCTAAGGATAGCCTGTCTGCGGCTAACGTCAAAAAATTAGGCGTCCCCTCCCACTAATAGCTACCACTCCTGATTAGTCGCCGGGCCGCGATACCCGTATAATAGCCCTCCCCCCTTTCGTGGCTTACTGGAATACACCACGTTGAGTAAAAGTTTGTTTTCCAGGCAACGACGTCTTCATCTCGATCTCTTCCGTGGCTGATGCGGTCGTCGTGGATGCGGACAAGCAGAAGGTTGAGCGCAAGATCAAGCTCTCTTCGCTCATTCCGCTGAAGCTGATCAAGAAGGAGGACGACGGTACCACCGACACCGACCAGAAGATCAAGAAGGAGAATGCCGGTACCACCGACACCGACCAGAAGACCAAGAAGGAGAAAGCCGGTACCTCCGTCACCGACCAGAGGAAAAACCAGTAGCCTACGATGCTCATCTCTGAGCCGTGCTGTACCACCTCCATGTTAACCAGTATTTGTTGCGTTGCACGATAAATTCAGCGCTTTTATTGCCTTGCGCTTTTCTTTATTTTAACCAAACCTGGCTTAGGCTCAGGCTTAGGCTTAGTTCGGGATTAGGAAATGAACTGAACTGCGCGCGCGCGAAGCGCGCGCCTGCACTCGTAGATAATATAAACCAGCAAATTTGAGTAGAAGAACTTTACGGTTAAAAATTTTTCGCTGGCAGCGAGCCATTTTACCAAGTGTCAAACGTCGAAATTCCGGATGCTCCTGAATTCTATCCCAGGTAAATCATCGGAATTCTAGAGTCGGCGATCCGTGACACACCGGCTTCCACCTGGCCTCGACTTAAACGACTGTTGCACAGGTTGGTGAGTGAACAAATATGTTTTGCCTATCTCGTTAGCATCGCTTACCTAGCTGGCTCGAATGTCCATGAAGCATAGAATATTCGGTTCGTCGTAGCGTATCCGCGCAGCTGCCTCTTACGCATATTGCTAGAGGTCCGCCACTATACCCAAAGTGGCTATAGGATTCGGGGGGGGGGGGTACGCTCTAGCAGGTGGCCATCACAATGGCGTACATGGGCAAAAGCGTTTGCTGACCCCAGGCGGATTCCAGGAACTTCCGCACTGCTTGATCACAGTGCGTTTTCCGTAAGCGCCTTGTCATTTAGTCGCACCTGCGACAGGTGAAAGTGCGTCGAATTCTGCGTTGAGCGGCTTACGTGGCTTGCACGGTCGTCATTCAGGAACCCAGGTTCAGTTCAAGGTCCGGCATGGCTTCCGTTATCGGAGACGGTTACTCCGTCTTTAACTGGGTCATTACCGTAATCCATGCGACCTCCTTGCTGCTGCAGGTCTATGTTATGCATCTGATCATCTACGCGTCGCCGACATCCATGCGGCCATATCGTCCGTACCTGGCGCTTATCTCGGTATGCGAAATGATTAAATCGCTTAAAGAGAGCGCCCAGAAATACGTGTAGCTGACATAGCACTTTATGGACCACATTGTCAACTTTTGTCATCATTGCCCTGACCTCCACGCTTGTCACTACACAAAAAGACGCAAGGCGTATGCAGTATGAGCAGTGGCGTAGCTAGGATCCGGTCAAGGGGGGGGGGGGCGCCATGGTAAGGGGGACCCTTACCTTTTTTTCGGCGCCGGTCTTCGGCCGGCGCCGAAAACATGCCTTGGTCCCCCATTTGGTAGTTTTCCGACATCTCATTTTTTTGCCTCACAGCGGTTTTTAACATTGATTTTGGCGTATTTATACCCAATATAGCCCGCCACAGGCGCCGCCAAAAAGCGTTTTTGGCCTTTTTTGAAAGAAAATTCATCGAAAATTCAATGCCTCAATGGTTTTTCGGTCCCGAATAACACATATCTAGCCTAAATATGCCCGCCGCAGGCGCCGCCAGCGAGATTTTTAGGCTTTCTTGGTAAATTTGCCTTGAAAATTTATATTGCCTTGGTCCCCCCTTACCTCGTCGGGCCTTCGTCCCGACTCCAGGGGGGGGGGGGGGGTGGCGCGGCACCCTGCGCACACCCCCTAAATACGCCACTGAGTATGAGCACAGAATACGAAAGAATTTCATTCGGCAAACTCCTTAAGAAGGCCGTAGTGAAAGATGCCCGCCGCAGGCGACCTCGACGAAGTGTAGGCGAAAGTGTGAGGATGTGGTGAAAAGTTGCTCTGGCGGGCCAAAAACGCAGCTTTTGACGCACGTCGATGTTGACGTCAACGATTGCCCGGGTGGAAGGAATCGATGGTTGATAAGCGCGATTTCGTGCACAGACTCAGTCAGAGAATGTCTCCTCCTAGATATGGGACTTCGTGTTTACCGCGATGTTGCTTCTGCTCGTTATGGACGTCTTGTACCCCGCTTCGTGCATCCTTGCGAATGGTCCCATCGGCTTAGCTGGCCGCAACGCGTCCTTGACGGCGGTAAGCGGTAGCATCAGCAACCGGGCACCGCATTTATAGGCTGCAACTGAATCCGTAACCGTAATTACGGTTGGACTTTACGGACCAGGGTGATCCATCTTACGGCCCGTAAAACGGTCATGAAAATACGTAAAACCAGCGATTTTTGGCCGAATTCGCGGAATGAGTGGAATCAGCCATTACAGCTTATCGACCGGGAGGGGGGGGGGGGGTACGAACCCTTTTTTCTTGAAGTCCTCTGAGCTGTTTTAGTTCTTCATAGCCGGCTTTGCCGCGGTCAATGGACTATGGTCTCAGGACCTGTGTCTATTATACCGCTTTCTGGTGGTCCAGCGGAACGAGAAGCTCAAGAAAGCCTTCCTGAACTGGAAGAGTATCATCGCTTTTGAGATGTTAATCTCTGCGGCCTCAGCCTGGATAACGTTGCTGAACTGGCAGGTCTACTACAACTTTGAGGTGAGACCAACGAATATTACACATGTTTTTGTTGTATCAATTTTTTCCGCGCAAAGCCCTCTTTTTCATGTCTAATTTTGTAACGGAATTTAAATAACTTTTAAATAAACAAATTTAAACTGAATTTGAAATTACTTTTATTTTGCAGCGTAATCCATACAACCCTAAACGGCTCTCGGGTGTGTCGTGAACCGAAGTTCTCGACATTTTCTGCCGCTGTTGGGCGGCAGACCGCCAAGCCGCTTGCGGTGAGGCGTGCGGGGACGCGGCGCGGGCGGCCGATTTCGCGCCACCCATCATCGATTCCGTTCAAATCGGACCCGCACACACAGCCGTCCGCTTCGTTCTGCGGCGGCTCAGTGCAGTGGTGAGGCCTCCGAGCCCACCAAACTCATACGTTCGCGACCGCGCTACGTGCGGTTTCGCAAGCAGCAGCGCTGCTGTGAAACGCTTCTCATACGTTTGCGACTTAACTTTCTCATATTCCACACGGGTTTTTCCCTATATTTTCCCTACAAAATATACATTTTTCTCACCCTTATTTTCCCTAATAAGCGGTGAGCTACTTTGTATGCCCGCTGCATCCCAACGGCTATACTTTCAGGGAAAGATAGCCGGCAGCAACCCTCATATTTAAGCTTTAGCTTAACTTAGGTTCCACTTAACTTTACTTTACTTTACTTGTTAGGTGGC
>JNEY01000750.1:39703-52326 GCA_020875895.1 Aphelenchus avenae
CCCCCCCCTCCCAGGCCGAGCTCGGGACGCCACTGGCCGTACCCGTACCCATGGTGCCCCCTCCCGTGCCATGTAGCCGTGCCGTGGTGGACACTAAATGCCAAGCCGTGTGCACTAACGCGGCATAAAACACGGCTTGGCTTGGCACGGATTGGCAAAACACGGCTTGTTTGCGGCACCCGTGCCGTACCCATACTCGTGGTGGACCCTCCCGCGCCGTGTTGCCGTGCCGTATTATGCGGGTACGGGTACGGGTTTGGCCCGTACCTTTGGTACGGGCGCCGAACTTTAAAATATGCACCGGGTCTTGGTAAACTGGCCCCGAATTAACCGAATAGTAATTTCGGGGAGGAGGAGCGCAGGTTCACTTTGCTGCTGACTACAGCAGCAACAATGACTGCCACTTAAATTCACAGGTCATTTCCGGCAGAAGCCGACTTTCATTTGTATATCACCACTGACTGAACTGCTAAGTTTGGTTCCTCCCTAAAAGCAGTTTAATCGCGAAAGCCTTTTGTAGACGTTTTATGCAGCTCATTTCTAAGGTTGTACGCGGTTCATCTCGCGATTAACATCAGGTAGGAGCAAGGCCATTTTCACCCAAAGTGGACACTTCGCTCGCCCATTACCTTCCTCGCCAAGCCCTAGTACACAGGAAGAAGCGCTCCTCGGAACTGAAGTGATGGCTAGTAAAACTTCTTTTCGTGACCAATTGTAGCCCGTAAAACCTATGTGAGTCTATAGTACGGCCGTCGTATCTGTCGTTTTTTCCCTAAAGTCAAGCAGAAGGCCGCTTACACGGAAACATATTTTCCTACGCTCGGATGTGTGCAATGTATTGCGACTTTTTTGTGCACAGTGACTCGCAGCTAGCGATCCCATTACGTGCCGTGGAGCCCAGATTACGTCCCGGCTCCACGGCAAGGCTCCGAATTTTGCCGTTTTAGGGGCCACGGCCGTGAATAGCCGTGGTAGTGACAAGCAAGATTTTGCGACCATGGCCCGGCTCCACGGCACAGCAGGGATCACGAGGCACGGCCCAGGCCAGGGGCTGTATCCATCATCTCTACTCGCAGGTATCGCAGAGGCGCAAATCCGTTCGTATGCCTTTTTGTGGGATTTAACTCATTTATGCTCCTGTGTCAGCCGCTCTCTCTTCTCGACGGCCATCCGAGTCTCTGCCGAATCACGTCATCCTCTGCGTTGTTTTTGAGAACCCGAAACGTCCCGTATCGGAAGCCTGACTGACGTATGCTGCGTAAGCGTCGTTACGACCCGTACGTCGCAAGATTCTCGGGAGCTGCTCCGAGAGACCGCTATCTTCTGAGTGTATGATTCAATTATTCGCCTCTGTCAACTCGCACATATCACTCTTGCCGCCGGCTGAAACACTGCGATTGGCACTTCGGCGCGTGCCACTCGCGGCAAGATTTTTGCCTGCTGATGTGCCTAACGAAGCTTATACGTTTCCAGCTTCTCGGCTTGCATGGATGGCTCCATGTTTTCGTATTAGTTGCAAGTTGACGGAAGAAGAAGAAAAACTAGCTGGCCAGACATCGAGACGTCTGGCTCATCGTCGTTGATGTCGTGGCTGTCGTTGTCTCAGTGTGAAATGACGTGCTTCTACGCGAATACGGCTTAGGCATCTAGACTTGGTTGCGCAAAATTTACCTACCCCTACCAATCCCACGGAAGTCCAGATGCCCAGGTGTGGTGAACGTCGGTACGTGGCTTCTGCAAGACGTGACATGGTGAAGCCTTTCGTACCTGTTCGGATTCCAAAAAAAACACCGATTCCGGTTCTCGAGTAGGTGTGCATAACATGCACGCACATAATTGCATTTATTGCATGTATTGTTTTCGAGACTTCTCACCTTACGAACCAAAATTTCGTCGAGAACGTTACTCAGTGGCGACTTCACTTGGCACGTGCGTTCGTGCACCTTACCGCATCTGTCCACACGTGAACCGTATGACTACAGCTTTTGCACAACAAATCGAAGCTGATGTCCTGCCGAAATTCTGTTTCTGATCCGTTATCAGTTGTCCCGATCTACCTGTTCCATTTCGTTTTGTCGTCTTTTTCGAACCGGCGTTGAAAAAAAGCGTAAGACATGGATGGATAGACCTCCTACTCGACGTATTCCATCTTTCGGCTGTCGAGGTTCATCTGGTGTCAAGCGGAAAAGGACGCTAAGGGCGACTTTAAAAACCATGTGACCATTACGTTTCGTCTTAGATGACCCGTTCTGCAGTATCGTTCTGCAAAGCCCTACGTAACACCGAATCGTAAAATTACCGTTTTTCGTTGAACGCGGTTAAATGATTCCGCTTGTTTTCGTACCCGTCTTACACGAAGCTGTTGTAGCGCAGTAGTGCAGGCTGGATAACGGTCACTAAGTTCCTCTCACACAGAGTGTTTCACCGGAAACTCATAGTGAGCTGAGAGTGTTCCCTTGACTTAAGCGATTCCTTCTTGTCGTCTGACAATTTGATATACCTACCTAGTTAAATATCCTTTAGTATCGTTCATTCTAATCATTTCGTGCGGATGGCTCTACATCCTGCTATATACTTCAGATTTGTGCAGCCCTTATTTCAGACCGCTTTATACGGGTATCGCTAGTGGCAGCAGAATGTCCGCCGACGAGTTCGACGTGAACGACACGGAGATTATCGACCTGCGCCAGCAGATCCTGCAGTTCTACAACGAGACGCTCGCGTTCGAGCGCAAAGTGGGCATCATCATTCCGTCGATATTCGCGGTGGTAATCGCCGTCGGTCTCGTGGGAAATCTTCTCGTCATCGTCGTCGCCCTCAACCGCCAAATGCGCAACAGCACCAACACGCTAATCATAGGTGGGTGCCGAAAGGCGGCCGAGTAGCAAGAGGTTTGCGGAGCGGAGCGAGGCTAATGGTCGACGAAGTAGGCTTTTCTCCACCATAGCAGAAGCACGTGAGCTACCAACAAATGATTGCTTGCGAAGAGAACTGCAGGGTGCTACACTGGCGCAGAGCGGAAAGAGGTCGCGCGATAGTAAATCGGCATACTCCATCGTATCCTAAGCGCAGGCCGTTCTAAGCTACGGCTTGAACAAGAGCTGCACTACACAATTTAAATCATTACTGGATTAATTACTGGAGTCCGTGAACCACAGTTAAAACTTTTTAAAACTTTTGAAAATGGACACACATGCCTTTTTTTGGGCAAAAATAACGCCCAGTTTTCTTATTTTCAAGCACATTTCCACTGCGAACGAAGATAAGGCGAACAAACCTGGAGTAAAACTAGCGAAAAATTGCCTATCAAGGCAGTAGTGGAAGCCATAATTGGAACGAGAGCCGTACCAAAGCCACAAAACATTCAGAACGGAAGTAAATCGCCGTGAGTACGAGAAGATTTACGGCTTTAATTACGCCCCCGTAAGCACAAGCTGCACTGAACTACCGCTTGCACCATAAAGCCGTACTGTCCAGGTCAGCACATCGGTACGGCCTGTATTCACGGCGTGGCCGCAACCCTGCTCAAGGTAATGGGCGGAGATAAGTTTCAATGCGAAGTGGAGTGTTGTCGGAAGACGGAAAGGAAAATGGATCCCAACAAACTTTCGCTATCGTTTACCACTAGGTCCTTGCTAGCGCGCAATACTGGCTCCCTTTGCGCTGCTCGAATTGCTACCTTCTGAATGAAGCTAAGGCACCGCACGCAGGCGTCCGAAAAATTTTGTTTTAACAGTCAGATTAACGTAAAATCTTCTAAAAACGGTGAAGATCATTTCTTGTGATGAGGCATACGAGAGCGCAGTGAGAGAAAGGCTGTATTGTGGAGGCGGAGTCCGCCAGTTTACGGTTTTGCAAAAGTGGCACGTTCATTTCAGGCCTAACCTGCTCCGACTTGATGTTCCTTACGCTGTGCGTGCCTTTCACCGCCATCGACTACGCCTTCCCCATTTGGGTGCTGCCGACGTGGACGTGCAACATGATCAACTACTTGCAGGTAACCGCCTGTTCCCCAGGAATGGGACCTTACTTCGGATTCGAGTTTCGAACGTCGGAAATTCAGTGACTTTTTAGCCTCGGTAATTTGGATTCGGTCTAAAATCGATGCAGTAGTTATAACGGCCGACCGCTAGGCGCCCATCGACGGAACTTTGCTCTCTTTCGATTAAAATGTCGCCCAGTACCCGTTCGCAGACCCTTTTTAGGCCCTTGGAAACGAGACATTGGCTTCGAAACTTCAAAAATTGGGCGCTTTTCTCGGAATGTGTATTAGGACTATCCCGATTTTGTTACTCATCTTCGTATTCAGGCTGAGTTTTGGAAGCCTACGTCCACGTTGTCCGCTTTTAGCCCTTGCAAAGACAGGCCTTTATTTAGCATGCCTCCGCGTACTTCTCCGTGTGGACGCTGACGCTCATGGCGGCAGATCGATTCCTCGCGGTGTGCTACCCCGTCGAGAGCATGACGCTTCGAAGCCCGAAGAACACGTCCATCGTCCTTGCGGTGACCTACACCATCATTCTGCTCAGCCAGATCCAGGTGGGACGCATTCACGACGTCTACAACTACACGTTCATCGTCGAAGAGCGCTCGACGTGCTCGATTGTGAGCATCGCGAAGGGCGAGGCGACCGTTCTCGAGGTAATGGATAATGATTGGCAACCCCTAACCGTATCGTGCTGACCCCCTGCGTACCGTACTGAGTCCCGCCGTACCATACCAATACGGTACGGAGTACGGCACGCTACGCCACTAGTACGGGCCGTATAAGTGCTAAGGGCCGTTAAAATTGGACCCGTAGGGTGCTCCGTACTGGACTGATCACGCCGTACCGTACTCCGTGCTGGACTGATCACGCCGTACCGTACTCATGCTGGACTAATCACGCCGTACCGTACCCCGTGCTGGACGACACACCCGTACAGTTCTCCGTTCTGGACTGTAGCCTCAGTACATATGCGTTGATGGACTAAACTCGCCGTGCTGTATTCTGTACCGTTCCTATACGGGCCGTAATACGGTTCGCCTGCCGATCTTTTTAACTAAACGCTAAATCTTGTCGAACATATACGTTTTAGGCTCGCCTGTACTTCTTCTCCTTTAACATCTTTGGCTACGTTCTTCCGCTGGCGATCACCTGCGTCTTCTACTACCTGATGCTCCGGCGGTTGTGGTATACGCCGAGGCCGGGGATTGGCAAGAACGTACGCAGCTAGCCGCATTTAAAATAACCCCTAAAGCAGGCGAACTTATCCTTCGTCTTCTATCAGCAGTCGACATCTGTCCGATGCTGACGAAGCTTTGGTTTATAGCCCTGTGCACTCATCTTAGACCAAATTGCTTTTTGGTTTACGCTTCAAAGTATAAAATTAAAGCAGTTTTTTCACCATGACGACTCGTGCTTTAGGCCAACAGTTCGATCCGTTCGCGGCCGGAGACCATCCGTGCCAAGCGGAAGGTAACGAGACTAGTACTATTCGTCGTGGTCATCTGGGCCGTGTGCTGGTTCCCGCTCAACGTCTGCTTCTTCTTCTCGGGTACGTCATGTCGTCAACGTAATATGTGTAAGCAAGCGTTGTCTTAGGTCTCGTCTATCCGGACACGTTGGTCATGAAAGGCGGCAAGCCGATCGTCATCATACAGATCTCGAGTCAGGTACGTCGTCAGATGGCTAGTTCCCTTTTTTGCCTTTAGTGGTCTGCCCCCTCGCATTGTTCTTAGGGGCCGTCCCGTACTTTTAACACAGCGTCATACTCAAAGCCGTGAAGTAAAAAACTATAGAAATATTGCAAAATGGCTTTTGAAGCTCAGGGGATAACCTGACTTTTGGGAAAATGCATGCAGCATGCCATGCTTTGAACATGGATGTCTGCTAAGTGGTACCGCAACATAGTGGTACCGGATGCAGGAAAATTCGCATGTCATGCGTGAGCAGGCATGCGGCCTAAACGCTTCCGCATGCAGAAGCATGCATCTTGACGATCCTACAAACGACTGGAGAAAACGACTTTTGTGTTAGACTACATTCCCCGCGGGAACGGACGGAGGAAGTATGCTTACGCGTCCGACTTCTTGGCTTCATACCAACCAATCGGAGCAAATAGTCATGGCGCCGGTCAAAAGCCTTGTGAAACCCACTAGCACCGTCGAGTGAGCGCTAGAGCACGCGAGAAGCTAGTTTGGACTTCACGGTCTAAGCAAGAGTCCCGTGCACCAGTTCCGATACGCAATCACCCGCTCAGACGCTAGTGCTTTCAGGTGCTCGCGTACACTAACTCCTGCCTGAATCCGATCCTCTACCCGCTGATCTCGGAAAACTTCCGCAAGGGCTTCATGCGCGTGATCTGCCTCACCGTCAACCGTTGCACCTTCGGCTACTTCTGCGAGGGCAAGGCGAACCTGAGCTCGCGCATGGAGGTCACCTTCTACAACGGGAGCACGAGTCGATCGGGACGGTTGTCGAGGACGAACTCCTCGCATCGGACGAACACGCAGAACCAGGTAGTGCGCAAGAACCTCCGAAAATGTATGCCCGTTTTAACCCTCTCCAGAATACGATCAGCGAGAACAGCAGCCTTCTGACGCGATGCCGAGTGACGAGCCTGCTGAGCAGTCAGCAGATGGAAGTCCTCTCGAGGCATCAGGACGACGTCGACGTCTAGAAGGGACGTCAGTAGTGCTGCTGGAAGCGTTCACTCAAGTGCCTTGTTGCCGTCATTTCATCGACATATCCGGTTGTTTGTGTGTGTCATAAAAGATCTATTATCAACCTTTAATCATAGTATGCTGTATAATGCTACTGCTTCCTTCGAGGGAAATCAGATTAGGCACACTTCAAGCCATATTTTTTTTCTCATTCATAGGACGACATAGGACACTCGGACATTCAAAGTACTAGGCTTATCCATATTTAATTTTCTGTTTTTCGGCGGTCGTGAAAAAAACCATCGGTTGCTTAAGTAACTTGGTCAGCCTTACGGACGTTTCTGGTCTCGTGCTGTCCATTCTACGGGTAGGCCTGCCCATCTACAGGTGGTCCTGACGCCGTATAACTGAGCTCTTGCGCGCCTTTTGATGTTCCAAGAAGGCTGGTTAGCTATTAGCACTGTGCGGTACACCCCATGTTTCCTGACTTCTGGTTCACACAACGAGCAAAGTTGCAAGATTTATTCCGATGGCAGTTGAGCATATCGGTTGGCAGTAGTTCAAGCGAATGCATTACATAGTAAGGCACATTAGTGAAGAACGAAAAATGCGACATTATGTCCTTTTTGTCTTTTCCAATGCTGTGCAAACCCCTCCCCAATTTAGTCCTATTTATGACACCCCCGAGGTATGAATATCGCTTAGTACCGTCGGTGTTCGACGTTCGACACGCGACCGCCGCGGATCGACTCTGCCGGAGAATATGGCGGGGACGGATAGGGGTTCACTGGCGATGCGAGGTTCGCGCGGAAGTCCTTCTGGTCGTGTTCGGACTGCGATCGACGCACTTGCCGCTTCTTCGGCCGCATTACCGTTTGGAACATCGGGGACTAAATGGAGGAGAATTTCAAGGGCTAAGCAAAGTGCAAACGGGGAACAAAGAAAATTCCTCGGAAAAGAGCACCATAATCCGGGGCTTAGCCCGCTAGTTCTAGGGAGCTTGTACCCGCCAGTATCCCTCCCACATTTCTCCCGTAATTTAACAGTATAAAAAATTTCGAAAAAAATTCCGGTGATAAAAATAATTAATTTTAATTTAAAAACTAAAATATTAAATTTAAAATAAATAATTTTAAATTTAAAAAGAAAGCTAACAATATTTTGTACATTTCGCTTCGTCAGACCTTGATCATGACAGAGATTTTCTTCGGAAATCGTCTCGCAGTCGGAACTTAAAAAATAAATCTGGGTATGCTTGCGGATCGATGAACGTACGAACCTGATCTCCGTCCTCCGTGTAAAGGCACGAGAGATTCGGACTAGCGGCGCCGACGTTGTACTTCGTCATCGGGCTGCCGCATTGCGTTGTACGCGTGCTCCCCGATGGGGAAACTGCACCCTTGCGAAGTTCGTCTAAAACAGCATAGGTATGTTGCAAAGTCCGGCTACAACGCCGACCTACCGCTCTCGAACAGATGAATATCCTTCGGGTCGCTCATGCGCGAGACGTTGTCCCCGTGGCATTCGACGACGACCGGCTCATAGGAGAGCAGGATGTAGATCTTCGGGCCGAACAGGAATGCCAGCAAGACAGCGCCGCAGAGATGTAGCTCCAACACGACGACGTATTCCTGCAAAATGGGGAATGGCGAGAAGTTACATAGCGGTTCCCCGTCAAATTCTGGAGTTTTGGTAGAAGCTCGATGGAATGTGCGTACAGTGACGTATATGCGGACATGTACTGCTATGCCAGCGGAAAACTGAGGCGCCGAAAGGTAAATTTTCGCTAACTTTGCCAAATTACCAGCGTCTCGTCGGCGTTTCCTGCGACAAGCCTGAGAAAGGAGTCGCATAGGAACCGGTCATTTTGACCGATTCCGGCTCAACTCCTCCAAAAAAAAACACGGCATTCCGATCCCGATTCCCCCAGCCCTAATTCGTGCCGTCCTTTATGCTCTTGACGATGTTTTACCCACCTTGTAGTCGTAGGACGCGAGTCCGTAGAAGATGATCCAGGCCACGAACAGAACCGTGCATGCCACGGACGCCACGAACAGCCACTTCGTCTCCTAAGCGACAAATCGTTACTTTCGACGTTTTCCGCCTAATAAGCACCTTATAATTGCGCTTGATTTTGCGATTCAGACTGTTGAGAAAGAGCGAAATCAGCAGCAGAACGATGGTGTAGGCCTGCGAGCCGAGGAAGTCCTCCTTAGTGAATGCGCACGAGAGTCGCGTGTCCGAGCCGTCGACCAGCCACACGACCATTCGAGGCACGGTGGCCCACCTAAGTTGGACGCCATCAACGCCATGCAAGAGCTTCTTCCAAACCCCGGATTCACGACTTCGTACGAGAATGTTGGCGTAATTTTTGCCAGTTTTTATTAATCGAAAGTGCCACTAAATTTATGCGAAAATATCACTGTTTCTGCTAAGCCGGATGGTATTCCCGTATTTTTTGGTCCTAGGACTAAGCCAAAGCTAATACGCAAAGATCCCAAGTCCCTAAAGCCGTATGGTTTCAATACATCCACGAACTGGGCCACTACCCAAAGCAGGCGCCTGCTCATGCTTGACCATTTCCCAGTTTTCGCAAAGCATGTTCATCGGGCTTCCTAATGGGAGAAGACCTTTTTGGTCCATATTCGACCTACCTAGCGCTTAGCGCAATCTGGACGCCGACGATGAAGAAGAGCAGGAGCCAGTAGTTCCAGTAGCTGATGCGATGCTTCGCGCTAAAGCCGAGCGTTTCCGCGTTGCGCAGTTGAACCGCTTTGACCACCATCACACCAAAGCAGATAGTATGGGCGACGCCGTGAAGGATCACTCGGGCTCGACAAGTCTGAATCAGCCAGTCTTCGACGATGCACAGGAACAACTTACCGAAATATTTTTAATTAATAGTTTTCTTTATATAAAATCAAATGGAATTAGTCGATTTTTAATTTAATCTAATCGTCGTGTTAAACATTTAATCCAATTCATTTTTTACTACCTAGTTTAAATTCTGTTTTAATAATATACACTGCTGGTCAAAAAAATGGGACACCACCTGTAAAATCAAATACGACCGAATAACTCTGTCGAAACGTACAATACCGAGTGCCGTTCTTAAAGACAATTGTACATTGGGCTTTTAAGAAAAAAAATAATGCACAAACGGGTTCCGTCAGATAAAACCTAAAAAAATGTAATTGTTAACTTTTAACATTTTTAATTAATCATTTAATTTTTGCTAACTTAAGCTTTCGCAGTTTAAAAAATAAACAGCTGAAAGATCGCAAAAATTCCAAACTGTTTGCTAAAAACTTTTAAAAAACGAAATTTGTTCCTACCGCTTCAGTCGGGTCGAAGATGAAGGCATACGCCGCCACGAAGAGCATGATGACGCCAACCAGCAGCGAGATGCCCAGCGACTGATTGCCCTTCACGACACGGAAGTAGGTCTTGATGCACACTAGCGCCAGCACAATGCACGCGATGAGCACGAGGGCAGAGGTGAGCCCGAGAAGGACGTAGCTGGCCGGTTGCGACCGCCAGTTTCCGGTGTTGATCTGCTCGAGGACCTAAAAGTGTTGTGTGAATAGACGAGGGTCGATCTTTATTCCGACCAAATTGTTCCCGGTTGTTTATCGAAAATTGACCAAAAACCGGCTTTCAACCTCGTAGACTTCACTCAGTGCCGTGTGTACTTCTAGGCCATACCGAACCGTTTAAGGGACTGTTGGGCAACTCGGACGATTTGGGCAGCCGTTACCGTGCCGTGTGCTGTTCCGTGCCGGTGTCATGGCACGGAATACGGCACGGCCTTGGGTCAAAACAGGCCGTATTCCGTTCCAAAAACGAACGGTTGGAAAAATGAGGACTTTCCGTGCCGTTTTTGCGAAGACCGGTACGGAGCAGGGCTGGGGATTTGGATTTGGAAAATTGGAAAATTGGTCGTTTTGCTTTGGATTTGGATTTGGTTTTCGAAAACCGGACCCATTTTCCCAATCTTTTAACCAACTACATTAGTTCGGAAGCTTGAACCTTTCATTGACCAAAGAAGATCGCAAAAAGTAATGTCGTTAGTGCAAATTAAAGCGATTTAGTTGACGTTCTTGACGAAGAGTAAGTCCTCGTAATGAGTCCACAGAACAGGGCTGGGGATTTGGATTTGGAAAATTGGAAAATTGATGCTTTGGATTTGGATTTGGATTTGGTTTGTTTTTGGAGAGTCCCCAGCCCTGGTACGGAGTACGTTACAGAAGGATCTGTAGGGCACAGAGTACGGTACGGTACCTTCCATTGTTCACGTCATCTTCTAAAGGGGCGGTCCCGAAATGTAGACTTTGGCACAAAGACAAAACACCTTCGAAAAATTGCAAGGTATAGAAGAGCTGATCCGACTTTCCCTCTAAGTTGGCACGCTTGAGCACAAGAACGAACAGCTTACCATGTCGTAAGTGAACGCTTCCGCAAAGCGCCCGCTGTCCAAGGGCTCCTGCCGGACGTACGATCCTTCTACCGACGACGCCGCTACCTGCTCGCTAGCCGAAGGGTTTACGTTCAGCAGGAAGGAGCTCGGGTCGGCGCCGAGGAAGCACTTGCAAAGCGGCGGAAGGCACTTGGAGCGACGCTGGAATCCCGGTCGAGGCGCACCGTTGACGAACGTCTTGTAGGCGGTGATCTGCTTGAGGCCTTTGGCGATGGAGAAGTTGGCGACGGTCTCGTAGCCGAAGTTGCCTATAAAACCACTATGCTCTAAAGCGCTGGCGTCATGTGCGAGAATTTTGTATTTCCATTAGCCTGGGTACAGGGCTGGACAAGTCCTAGTCATGCGGTCCTGAGAATCTAGGCCCTTGTCCCTGGTCCTGGTGGCCAAAAAAGGACGCCCATCTCAACCTTCCGCCGCTAAGCGTAGGCCCACAATGTTTTTGCGTATTTTTTCGCATTTTCCTTCAAAATTTCTTCAGACCGCCGATGCAGTTCCGCCCTCAACATATCACCAAATTTATAGGAATTAAAGTTTCCACAGGGATCGACCAGTTTTGCAAGTGTCGTAACGAAAAAATTAGGGAGTCCCGATCAACCCTGTGTGGAGGCCGGTGGGCCGGGGCCGGTTGTAGGGGGTTTGTGTGGCCCGGGCGAAAGTCAGGGGGGGGCCGGCCCCCGGTAGGCGTCAGCTTGCAATTTCGGGTAATATTAAGCAAAAATCCAAGTGAAATCATCCGTTATTATATGATCCGTGTAAACAGGCGAGTCCTGCAAAAAAACCTCGAAAATATGGGCAATCCGGTTGAGTCTGCCCTAAGTATTTACTATGTCTGTGGCTTTCACTGGAATAAAAGGGGGTCGTGTACAGAAGGGGGCCTGGGTGCAGGGGCCGCAAATCAAGGCCCCCGCACAGGGTTGACCCTGATCCTGAGGTCTAGGTCCTCATCCTGGTACCCATGAGAAAAAGTGCCCAGCCCTGTTGGGGAGGGCTTCTCTGCCTTTAAACAACGGTATAGTCGCCGTAAAACGACTTAGACATTAACAAGGATATAGCATGCAACAGTATGCAAAGCATATGTAGCAAACATGCACGCTGTCATGCGTACCTAGCGGTACAACGTGCAGAAGCAGCAAATGATCGTTTGATCCAGATTGACAGTATGACGAGTCCAGGACGTTTCCACTGACCCAGTGACACTAGTGAGAATTAATGACGACGTTTTTAGAAGGGGCACGTTCTAACTAGTCATGAACCAGGGCTGGGGGATAAAAATTCTGAAGACCGAGACCAGTGGCGTAGCGACCCTTGGGGCAGGGGGGGGGGCATGCCCCCACCCTAAAATTCGGACGGTCGGAAAATTAGCAAAGGGAGGACCCTTATGATCGCGGCGGCCGAAGGCCGCCGCAAAATTATAGGTAAGGGGGGACCAAGGGACATTTTTAGGCAATCAGAGTCTTGGCCCACCCTAAGCTCTTGCCCCCCCCCCGCCCCAAATTCGGAT
>JNEY01000751.1:0-16496 GCA_020875895.1 Aphelenchus avenae
AGTGGTTGGAACAGTTATTCTAAAACAAGTCCGGAAACAAGTCTGCCCTGAGAAGTGCACAGAACTGTGTTTTTTATTGTTCTTGGGCAGTCCCTTTAGAGCCGAAATATTGTTGCTCTGCTCTCTTACGGGCAGCAAGAAAACAGGAACATAGCAAAACCAAGAACGACACGATCAAAAAGGAAACACTGCTTTCGGTACGTCGCCTAAAGTATTTAAAGACACGTCTGATTCACCAGTAGCGCAGTGTCGCGCTTTCTTCGTTGCTAGCACAGCGCCCATTTAGCGCATCTGGGATCGCATTAATAAGACCGGAAGTGAGTAAATATGACGAATGCTAGTGCAGAAATCGTCATGACGGAGGTTTCTCTTGTGGTCATCCTCAGTCTCTCGGACCTGCTTGTTTGCGAAGAATGTTATTGTCGATTCTCGTGAGTCATGTATGCCCCCAGCGCACGGTTCAGTCGCGTACCGAGCACCCAGGTTAAGGGCGGGGGCACAAATTTTGAGCGTCGAAACTCCCCTTGGTCCCCCTTGATAAAATTTTCAAGGGCCGTGCGCCAATGGAACTGTTTCTCCCAAAATACCGGGACTTCTTCCGGTGAGTTGTGTTAGCGCGTTTTGTGGTATAACAAAGTTGTGCTACCGATAACTGTCAGCTTAATACTTGCCAGACGAGGTCCATAATGATGGGCCCACAGGGACAAGAAACCGAGACCGACCGCTTAACCTAACGGGTTTGGACGCATCAAGCGACACAAACGGCAGTCAGGCGGACACCCATGAAATTACGGCAACTTCTTGAAACATCGTTGAGCTACAGTCTACGGCTCGGCATTGACTGAAGGTCGGCAACCGTAATGGTGGCACGGCCGTACCGTACCGTACTGAGGTACGGAAGTACGGCACGGCGTACGGACGGCACGGGCTGAGATTAAGCGGCAGTACGGCACGGCTTTGATTAAGTGGCATTTTATGACGACTACGGGCCTTACTGTGCGTAGGTATCAGGGCCCGTACCGAGCCGCACTGGCCGTACTATGCTCGGTATGGCAGCACGATACGGAGAGGGTCAGTACGGTACAGGGTACGGTACGGGCTGAGGTTCAGTACGGCTGTACGGCACGGCTTCTGAAGAGCACGGGTCGTGCTGAAGCCGTACTGTGCGTACTACGGCCCGTACCATATTGTACTGGCCGTACGGTACGCGAAGGGTCAGTAAGGCACGGAGCACGGTACGCGTGCCAAGCGCCCACGTTTACACGGGACCGTCGTGCCGCTTTCAGTTGCGTGCCCTGATGGGTGGTCGAAAGCTACGTTTTAGGCGCAAGCCGCCGGCAAAGCAAATCTTCACTGTATTGCCCTAATTTTGGCCTAAAATTAGGTCCGAGAAGGATCTAAAACTCGAAGAAGCACGCGGTCTTGCCTTCGATCTATTGCTAAGATTAATTGTGCCTTTAATGCGCCGCTCGATCGATGCTCAACAAGTTTATTCACCACAATGACGTCGTGTGTCACAGCTAGCCGCAGGTTTTCTCGTTGTACGTAGTTGTCTTTTGGCCCGGGCTTACTCTTGCGAGGAAGACCTTGTAGTTCTCGAAGACGAAGTCCTCTCGATTCCTCCAGTCCGCGATAGGTCCTTGGTACCATTTCACTTCGCCTTTTCCCATGGTGTAGCATCCCAGGTACCACTTCACGCGGTATTCGCCGTTCCTGCACTTCGCTTGGATCCATAGGTACGGCTCGGGGAAGCCGGTCCACTCACCAAAGAACCACCCTTTAGCACCCCGGCTGTCTTTCACGTAGCCGTCCACTTCGAAGAAGTTCATCCGGAGGTTGGATCTAAAACAAAGTCAAAGAAACACACAGTCCGTCCGCAACAAGCTGATGGACAGGAACTTATCACTGGTTTTGGTCCCGGACCCGGTCGTCAAAAAATTCCGCGCAGCCCGGTCACAAAGTCGCACTAATCTGCGCCGCGGCAGGCTATTTTAGGTGGAAAGACTCGAGAATCACATAGTTAACTCACTAAAAGGCCAAAAATCTGACCTGTGAAAAGTGCCAAAGTGGGGCGACAGAGATTTCAGTCCAGCCCTAGCCCCATTGCCCACGGTTGGCTGCCAGAACGGCTCCGAAGGCGGGCACCAGGCAATCGGGCCGATCGGCTATTTTCTCTAGAAATTAGAAAACCATGAGCTCCTTACTGATAGCCGCACAATCCGTTGGTTGCCTGGTCGTCCTCATTGTCGGGCTCGTCCCATTCCCACAGCTCCACGGAGCCCTCCGGCTCACTTCCGTCCGGGCAGAAGACTTGGCCCTGGACGTAGACGTACATGAACCCTTCGCCCCAAAACGGCTCCTTGTTCCAGCGGGCATGCTTTTCTTCGGTATCCTTGGGAAGACACTTAAGGTGTATTCCTCCCAGCTGAGTCGCGGCGAACGTTAGGATCAAGAACAGCGAGATGGCCGTCTTCATTGTGTCCCTAAATGGCTGCTAGTAAATTTGATCGCGATCGTTTCAGTCTTCCAATACGGGCCAGTTAATACCGGTCCCAGTCAAAGCGACACTAAGCTTTTTTTGTGGTGGATTTTGCGATTCGCAAGACCCCTTGTTACCTTCATATCCCGTAAGCTAAAGCAAAGAGCCTAAGCCAATGTTTGGGCGGAGGCCGAATAAATTACCAAGCTTAGCGTACCGGGGCCGGGACCGTACTGTCATCCTTCGTACCGTACTGACGTCGTTCCCGGACAGTACGGGTACGGTATACTTGGCAGATGGCGGATACGCCCCCCCCCCCCCACGTACCGTACTCCGTGCCGTACTGACTTCTCGCACGCCCCCTTACAGTATCCTGACGTGCCGTATTCCGAGCCGTGTGACACGTCTAGGAGACCGGGGCGGAACACGACAGATACGGCCCGCTAAGTATAGGGTACAGCCGTACTATCCGTGCGACTGCCGATCTTTAGCAGCCACGGCCGCGTTCGTGTCAAGAGCGCCTTACTCATACCCGGGCCGTATTTAGCGGGGGTGGACATGGTAAGCGGGGACCCTTTGGTGAAGAAATTTTTGTAGAAAGTTGGTAAAAAGTTAAGCTAAGATGGGTCTAAAAAGCTTAATAAAGGCTAAATATGCCATTTTTAACGTTATTTAAGCCATTTGGCGCCCATTTGGACCCATTTTGGCCCATTTTAGAACCCCACCCCCCCCCCCCGGTCCCAACCTCCACCCCCTGTCCTGAAATCCTGGCTACGGCCCTGACTCATACACTTCCCTTACGACAGCTCTAAGGAAGAGAAACCCACCGAGCAACGTGGACGATCACGACTGTGGACGGGAGACGCATTAGCGGCTGTTAAGTATGGCGTCGGAATAGGGGCTGCGCGCGGATGTGGTGTGATTGACAGATCTCCGGCGTTACATTTCCCACACATTAACCATGCCTAAAAGCCTGTCTAAAAGCATGAATCGGCCGATGCGATCATGAGGCAAGACAGGAGCTTCGTCCGTCTGGGAGCCGTAAACTTGGACGCGACACCTCCCGCAGCGTACTCCGTACCGTACTCACCACCCTCGTACCGTGAATATAGGACCGGAATACGGTACAGCCGTAGTACGGCCGCATAATACTGCTGCACAAGTGCATTTTTAGCTATACACTGCTTTCAAAAAATGGGACACCACCTGTAAAATCAAACACGCCCCAATAACTCTGTCAAAACGTAAAATTCCGAGTGTCGTTCTTAAAGTCAATTGTTCCCTGGGATGTTGAGATGAAAATGATGCACAAACGGGAACTGTCGGACAAAAACCAAAATTTTCTGGAAGTCTTGAAGGCAGTGTCCCAAAATTTTGGGTGGACATAAAAAATGGGACACTCCAGGAAAAAAGCAATGGCAGTGCACGTGGTTACACGCCATTTGGGTCCCGCCGTTTGGGTCCCGGACGTTTGGGTCTCAGCTAAAATTTCAAAGGCGACGTTTGGGTCCCGGATGTTTGGGTCTCGCCATTTGGGTCCCGGACGTTTGGGTCCCGCTGTTTGGGTCCCGGACATTTGGGTCCTAGAAAAAATTGTAAATGGCCAAGGATAATCTGACAGAATCCTGCACTATTTTGAACGAGTTTGTGTCGGGCATGCAAAAAGACGCTGGAAGCGTCCTTTTGGAACTGATAAAAAGAGTTTGTGAAATAGCTATTAGCTGATAAAATTGTAATTTTTCTGGGACCCAAACGTCCGGGACCCAAACGGCGGGACCCAGACGGCCGGGACCCAAATGGGGGGACCCAAACGACCATGAGCCGTGCACGTAGGACCCGCCTTGGTTGACGTTTTAAAAGGGCGAAAGGTGAATAGTAAAAACGCTGCCGGGCGATTTTCCTGCTTCTTTTTCAAAGAGTTTTGCAGCACGTCGAAAACTGCCGAAAATCAGTGTAAATCAGGGGTTGTGAGAACGTCGGTCGCTGGTGGAAATTTTCGAGGAGCTAACGGTACGTGCCGTTCTCTCTAACTGCTAGAGGACACTTGGGGCTACCATTCTTGTTTTGGGTGCAAGTTGATACGGCTGCAGGAAACAAAGTTCCAAGCAGTAGTCTTCAAAAACCGCCCGCCCGTAACATTTGATGTCCGCTAGGTAATTGTGCCGTGTGTAGCTTATATGCGATCGATGCTCAACATGTTTATTTGCCACAATGACGTCGTGCTGGATTACAGGGCCGTATTTAGGATTTCAGGATGGTGGGGGGGGGAGGGGGTGGAGGTCGGGGTACAGGGGGTGGACCCCAAAAAGGGCCAAAGGGGGGTCAAAATGGCCTCAGATCCCTAAAATAACGTTAAAAATAGCATATTTAGGCAAAATTGGCTAATTTAGAGCCCTTTTACCTTAATTTTTTTACTAACTTTATCCACAATTTTGGAGGTATCTCGCCGATTAAGCCTGCCGAATCCACCGTGCTTAAGGTAAAGAGAGGGAGGGGGTGGGGGTGTGGGCGGGCGCCAGAAACGAAATTATAGACAAGACATCGACAAAATATCGTGAAAATTACTTCGCGTAACCCAACCGGTCTCGGCTTCTTCCCTATGGAATTAGAAAATCATGCGCTCCTTAGTGATTGCCGCACAATCCGAACGTTGCATAGGTAGTCGTCCTCGTTATCGGGCTCGTCCCATTCCCACAGCTCCACGAAGCCCTCCGGCTCACTTCCGTCCGGGCAGAAGACCTGGCCCTGCACGTCGACGTACATGAAGCCTTGGTCCTGGTACTCAGCCTTGGTCCAGCGTGCCTTCCGGTCCTCGTTGTCCTTGGGATGACACTTAAGGTGTATTCCTCCCAGCTGAACGTGAGGATCAAGAGCAACGAGATCGACTTCTTCATCGTGACCCTTAATGGCAGCTAGTAAATTCGGTCGCAGTCGTTTTTTTTGCTTGCTCGCGACAATCTTTTTGATGCAGCCTAAGTGTACAGCTAGGCCTAAGCCAAAGCTTGGGCGGTGGCTGACAGACTGAATTACTAAACTTAGGCGCTAGCACCGGGACCGCGCAGACTCCCTCCGAAGCCAACCGAGGGCAACTGTACCAAGACCTCAATTTTATTCAGGTTTTGCGGCGCCCCGTGACGGAGCGAGGCCAGCTTGACGGCCCGGTAAGATTTTCTTTTGACAGATCTCCACCAATTGCTTGTAATTTTTTTGCGGAAGCTCACAGTGTTTTTTTGTGCCAGTCTTAAACGTCAACGCCCGCAATGCGCGGTGTCGCAACTCTTAACTTCTGTGCTAACAGTTTTAAGAAAGTAAAAAGATTTCGTTCAGTTAACTTTAGAGACGAAATCCGAAAAGCTCAGTTGACTTTAGAGCTAACACCTAAGTCTGAAAACAAAACGATTCCGAACACTCTTACCTTTCGATTCCAAACCGTTTGACTCTTGAACGCTAAGGCTTAAAAGGCAACTAGGCCCTAAGCTCAAACAAGTAAACCGTACCTTCGAACTTCAAAGCGATAGAGTTTATTGAAGACGAAGTTTTGACGTTTAGACTGAGCTCAAAAATACACGACTAGTTTGGATGGAATGACGTTCCAAGAGTGACTAGAAAATTGGGTTTGGAAAAGGTAGCGTCCAAAATGTTGCGAAAATGGAACATTCGAGAAAAAAGTAATTATGTCCAAAAGTGAAAAGAGCGCAGCAGTTTCCTTAGGGAAATTAGAAAAACGCCGGCAGTCAAGGGCATTCGAAAGACGCTATTATGGCAGCGAACATGACTCAGGTTTTGCGAAAGGAGGTTCTTGAAAAATGGAGCCAAAAGCGATAGTTAATTACAATCTTCGCCATGCGCAAGCCAAGGAATTCGGCTAAGAGTGACGTGGGCCTTAAGCGAACATTAAGAGCCACAAGCGTCGAGCTATTTCCAGGCAGAGGTATGGCTGAGATGCAATACTTCAAAACAGATTTGTCAAGCTAATGGCAGTTTCAGGTTTGGGACAAAAAATGGGGTAAACAACGAAAAATCGCATGAGTTTTAGTGAGCACCATTCCGATTTCGACACTCCCCCGGGGCTTTAAATATGGTAGTAAAGTGTGAGAATTTCCAGGGGGGCCAAGAAGCCATCGCTAAGCTCGACCATAGGCAGATCGTAGTGGGCAATCGAGCAATTGAAGTGCTCTCGCAGATAGTACGTGTAGTCGTGGCCGGTCACCGAGACGTGGGTTTCCGGAGTTAGCGCTGTCATATGGGCAACCGTCGAGAATCTTTTCGTGGCATGACAATAGGTAGTCATGCCTACGAGTTGATTGAAGCACTCGACTGGGCGATGTAGCATGGACCATTTTAGTCGGTCCGAATTGACGAATAATGCCGCACACAGGTACTCAAGTGCTTCGACCTGATGTGGCAGGCGTCCGTCGTTTACAGTCGGCTCGTGCGAGAAGTGCGTGTAGGGCGGAATAAACGGAGGCGGTGGAATATAGCCAGATTGAGGCGCGGCGGCTGGTTGCGCTTCCGGCTCAGGAGTGGGCATTTCCGTCGCAAAGCGAATATCCATGACTGATCTCTCGCGGATAGCATTTAGATCGATGTCCTCTTCGCGTAGAATATATCGCTCCTCAGTTTCAACCGACTGCTCCTCAGTCTCTTCCGACTGTTCATCCGCCTGCCGTTGCTGCCGTGCTAATGCTTCCGTAATCTCTCGCACTCCTTCCTCGTCGAAGAACTGGCTCAGTGTAAGTTCGTGGATTGATTGCTGCATACTCGCCGTGTGTGCGTCGTTCACTGCAGCACGCTGCTGGGTGGTAGGGCTGCTTAATACTGACTGCGCCGGTGGCGGAGACGCAGGAATGTCATTCGGCGGCAGCGTCAATATGTCATAGAGTGGCTGCGAGAACCATTCGCTAAGGGGAGGCAGGGGAGACAAGTCGCGCCAAGGCTGCGGTAGGTCATTTGACGGAGTGTCAGGTGCGAATACATCATCGCCTAGAGGCGGCGGACTGTCAGACTCTGTGATCGGCGAAAATACTGCACGGTCTAGCGGCGGGAAATCGTCGTCGTAATTAGCTGGGTCGAGAACCGAAAATGATAGCGATGAACTACGGCCAGAGAGTGCACGTGAAGGCGAATAAAGACGTGGGTCGTTGGGCGTGTAGGGGCGCGATAGATTGTTGCCCATTAGTTGACCTTCCGGTTCGCTGTCGGTCTGCTCCTGCTGCGCGTCGTAGTCGAACCACCCATCTCCGCCATCCGAGTCGAAACCACCCGTTTGGGTGGGGCTGTCATAGCGTGCCCCTTGGGTGGGCATGACTGCAAAAGGACTCATTACGGAATGGTTTCTCAATAAAACCCCCGTGCGACTTGGATAATGGAGTGCCCAAGAGGATGGAAGACATGAGAGGCCAACTAAGACTATCACAGGTACGCTAGCAGGAGTACAAAGCTTGCTAATTTTGCGAAAAACTTGCACACTTAAAACAAAGCCAAAAAACGAGGCCAAAAAATAATAGGCGATGGCCAACTCCGTGAAGTGTGCGCCAAAAAATACAAAAATATCATGAAGCTAGGCTCGGCGAGGTTACGAAGCGAGCCGGTCAGGTGCAGCGAGGTGTTTCCTTTCGTAAAATGGACTGTGCACTTCTCACTGACATACTGCTCCTGAAAATGCACGATCTGACGTTGAACTTTAAACTCCTGTCTGCATAAAATTGGAAATTTTACCGTTTCGCAGAAAACAAAAGCTAAACCGTCACCCATGCTGGTGCATGAAATCGCTACGACGGTGCCATCTGCACAGTTTACGCAGCCGTCCATGCCGTGGAACTTGACCTTTGGAGCCGCGAAGTCTGCGGCACCTAAGGTAAAGTTCTCGAACCTTATCTGCAACAACGAGTTAATTGTCGGCAAGCTTTCGACGACCGCAAGCTTGCTGGTCACGTAGTGCACCGCTAAGCCATCAATCGTTGATGGCAAAGCGGTGTATTTGTTGCCTAAAATGTTCGACGTTGACGCTAAGTACCCCCTTTGCTGGGGTACTTCAATAATGCAGTTTTCGAGTCGGGCATTTTTCTCGGAACTGCAATGCATCCATGGTTTAAAGCTGTCGTCGACCAAAAATGCACGTTTCCCGCTTGCAAAGAAGGTTTGATTCGTCGAAAACGGTCTTTTGGTCTTTGAAAATGCTCTAAACATAACCCCATTTTTTTGCTTCAGGAGTGTCCGAAAGAAACATTAGACGTTCCTGAATTCCCCAAGACGAGATCCAGGTATATTTTACCTGAATTCCGGTGGTCCAATTCATGCATGTGAAAAGTCTACCTATGTGGTAATTCAACGGACTTACGTAGGTAACTTCGTACAGGCAACCAGGCAATGGAAAGCTTAGAGGTTTTTTCGCCACGGAATGCTGCGCATTTCGAAACTGATGGCTAATTAGCTTAGTCCTATTGGATTCATGACAGTCGTGGTTACCGCGATCCTCGAGGAAAAATTGGTCGAACGTGACATCCCGAGTGAATGTCGAAACATTCTCATTGCACTTTAAAAGCGTTCGCTCTAAGTCTATGCGCAAGGCGATTAGCGGTTCTTCATTTGTGCCCTTTAGGAAGACGCACATTGGCGATAATGATTGTGCCAATGGTTGCATTAACGTGCTATGAAACATGAAAAGTTTGTCCCCTGTTCTGGGATCTTTGGTTTCGTTAAACGCAGTCAGCACGATATCCCGTTTGCAAGCACTGATCGCTGGCACAATGATCATTATCACAACTGCGGTGGTCGCTATGCGGAGAGACTGTCGCGAGAGAGACCGGCTTAGGAAGGCGCTTCTAATTGGATAATTGCGCCGCAGCCGATTACGCAACCACTGAATTTTGCGGCGCGTCACTCTGTTGGGTCTCCTAATTAACGCACTTCGCACCGCCGTGCCTTCTAGCTCTATCGATTCCTCACTGGCTCTCACTCGAAGCATACGCGCTAGAAGCGACGTTGTTCTAGGTGTTAATATTATGCGAACGAGACGCTGCCGAGCGGCCGACAACAGTGCGACAATCGTCAGCCCTGATAGGGCGGAAGCGAGAAGATACAGCATAGCTCCCATGACATATGCGACGAAAGGCTTGCAATGCGGATTTTTTAAGAAATTGTTACAAAAAACGCATTGTAGCTCGTCGCAGTATGCTATCGGTAAGCATCGACGACTTATGCTTTCAATCAACCAGCCTCCTTGCCAAAAATTGACCGATACTATGGGAGCATGCAGCGCTTCTGCATCGCTAATGAATTCCCCGTGGTCCCAGGCATGAGTCTCATGATACTCCGTGTGGTTCAGACTAAGCTCCAGCGATTTGGAGGGGGTCCGATTACTTAATGCTACCTCAACTTTCCGAATGAGGCACTTTCTGTATATGCACAGTTCAATTTCATGGACATCGTCAGTTAGAGGGTTAAATGTCGCTTCAACTGAGTCAGCCAAACATTTAACCTTGCAACTGTTGCATACGGGTGCCACATAACCGGGTATGGAGGCAGAGGGATAGTGAATGAACCGCCACGAACGTATGGGGATCCCCCAGTCATAGTAACTCTTGCCACCCATTTTTAATAGCCAAGGGGTGTCGAACATGTGATCCACATTTCCCTGCCTATCAATGGGGGAGGCCAGGGCTGGGTCGAACAGGACCCTCGTGTTCCCATTGTAGGCCCTAGACCCATTCATAAAGGTCACCTCCGTGTAGTAATTTTGGTGGGGCCTAGTGGCCTTGGCTAGGGAATCGTCCGCAATAAATGCGCTAACACTCATAATGTGCATTAGTGCCATTAAAATCCCCATGCCGTACCGAAGCGGTGCATGCACTCGTTTCCTCAAGCTATAGCGAGCGTGCGCTCTCTCTCTGTTCGGCTCGTTTAGTGGCGCTTGGTCCTCGTCGCTATCCTGCGCGCTCTCATTTCCCGCCTTATTTTCCCGTGCAGTGCGCTCATTATGTTTTTTGGCGGACGCCGCCGTGGGATGGACGGCCGGCCGAAACTCCACCGCCGCTGGTGGCGGTGTCGATGGCGACGAACGCGGGCTACGCTGGCTAATTACGCTCCCAGCTGGCGGCGATGCAGGAGGAGGAGGCGCCGAGCGAAGCGCAATTATCTGGTCGCGTTCCTCGGGGCACTCATTTAACTCGAGACTATAGAGCAGTGAGATTGGGCGCCACAGAAATCGCTGAGGGCCAACTCTCACTTTGGCCACCTTGAGCTGATGAGGATGAGCTTCCCTGAACGAGTCAATGACACCGACGCGCCAAAATGCTCTAGGCATATTCGCATCGTGTATTAACACCACCTCCCCCCGCTTAGGGATAGCCTCGAACGGGTGCTTTTGCTTATGGAGTCGCTGCATACGTTCTCTCAATGCAGAAAGATACTCGGTATGCCAGTACTTCCAGAAGCGGTCTAGAGTAGCGACAGATTTGCGCCAGTACGCCACTATCTTGTCTTTGGCATCTGGCTTGGTTGGAAGGTACGTTGGGTCGAGAGATTCTTCTAGGTTGCTTGCGACAGGAAACGAAGGCTTAGCCAAAGGGTTGACTAATTTTTGAGGTGTTAATACGATGGCTTTTGGCTCATCGTATAGAAACACCAAAGGTCTCGAACAGCAGATGTGTTCAATCTCTGCAAGCAAGCTTAGTGCCTCTTCGACGTCAAGTATCCTCCGTCCGATACTGGCTTTAAAAGCTCGTTTAACGATAGAATTCAACCTCTCAAAAAGACCGCCACTCCATGGGCTTAAAGCGGGGGTAAATTTGTATGTAATACCCCTAGCTTGGAAAAAGTTCAAAACTTCAGAAGGAAGACTGGCTGGGTTCCACACTTCTTGTAAAACCTTTGCCCCCAAAACCAGTTGACTAGCTTTGTCTGACAGAATGAGAGAGGGCATAGAGCACCGTGCTACAAATCGCCTGATTGCATGTAGAAATCCTACTGTGGTGAGATCTGGACAGAGTTGAAGCGCCAAGTTTCTAGTCGAGAAGCAGGTCAGAAGAAGGATCCAGTACTTTTTAGGCTCCTTGCCTTGCTTAAGCCACGTGGGACCCATGTAGTCTAATCCGATCGCAGACCATGCGGGAGAGAACGTTACCCTTTCTTTAGGAAGCGCTGGCATGGGTGGCAGTCGAAACGGTTTTGCTTTAAACTTCCTGCAGTGATAACAATTTTGCCGAATAACTGTTTTTGCTGCTGCCCTTGCTCTTGGCGTCCAGTACTTCTCGCGAAAAATCGCTAGGGTCTGCTGCAAGCCTACATGAAACCAATGCGTATGGATCTGCATGATGATCAGCAGAAACAAGCGGCTTTTGCGAGAGACAAATAGCGGATTGCGCGTAAAGGGCGGTCCCGCATGCTGTAGTCGGTCACGAACTACGAGCACTTTATGGTCGTTGAACGTCAAACCTAGCTCATCGATTTCCGCCTGTGATGGCGGGAACGCTGACTGCTCTTGGCACACCAGAACGTTCTCTGCGAACGGCATCAACCAAGAGTGTGTGCCTTCCGAGCGGCATGCTGATGCAAATTTCTTTTGTACCGAGCTGAGGAAGAACGACTCAAGTTCACGCTTTTGAGCAACTTTCAAGATGAAGAGCAGACATTTGCTGGCTACACCTAGTGCTTTGCGATAAGATGAGTGACGCTCTAGGTCAAAAACCGGTCCCCTCAAGATAAACTCCAATTTCGCCGAAAAAAGTAGGGTATTCGGCGGAATTTTTTCGCTAATTGGTGAAAATCCCTTCTGAATTTCGGTGGTGGGGTTGAACATCCATTCAGGTCCGTAGAGCCAAAGGCGCTTTTGGGCCTCCTTCGAAAAATCCGCTGGTCTGGTTGCCAAATCTGCTGGATTTTCAGAGCCTTTTGTGTGGCCGAACAAACAGTTTTCAGCGGCTATAATACGCTTCAAACGATTTTTTACGAAAACTGGAAGTTTTTGGGATTGATTTTCGACCCAACTTACGACACTCATATTGTCGCATCCCACAAATTTGGCGTCAACTTTGATGCCTATTTGTTGCTCTACAAAGGTAAGCGCTCTCACTGCTAGCTCAGCTGCTGTCATTTCGAGTCTCGGAATAGTGATCGGATGACTGAGCGGATTAAGACGAGATTTGCCGAACAGGAAGTTACTTGAGACGTTGCCGTCCACGTACTCTATTCGCAGATAGACACATACCGCGCAACCATGTTTGCTCGCATCCGAAAAAGCAAACAGAGACACGTGCCGCCATTCCTTATCTGGAACGATGGCTAAGCGCGACACTTCCACACCTTCGGCAGACCATTGTTCTAAGATGAGATGCCATTCAGGCCATAAGTCTTTAGGGAGAGGATCGTCCCACCCTAAGTTTTTCAGCTTAAACAAGCCCTGAAAGAACAGTTTTGCCCGGAAAAGTGAAGGGGCTAAAAATCCCACCGGGTCGAAAACGGAGGCGATTTTTGACAAAACGTTTCGCTTAGTCGGGATGAGTGTTTTGTCCCCTTCTGAAATGGGTATTTTCATCAAAAGCAGGTCCTGTTTCACGTCCCATTTTAGACCCAAAAACTTTTGAGAAAGAGGCATATTTTCAGCCCCAAAATGCTCGTTCACTTTAGGGTCATTAGACATGAACTCCCTCAAGTTAAAGCCTCCTCTTTGGAAAATACGGCGTGCTTCTTCCGCTTTGGAAATGGCCTCTTCCGTGTTGCGGGCCCTTAACAGGCAGTTATCCGCGTAACATGAGGTGGCAATTTCTGAGGCTATGGGGGTACCCTCTTTGCTTAAGTGGTACCTGATCACAGCAGCCAGAATGTATGGGCTGCTGATTACTCCGAAAATGATTGAGGTATACCGGTATATTTGGATATTTTCCGGCGTGGGGGGCTTTAAAGGGTCTTTCAACCACAAAAAGCGAACCGTATTTTTCTGGGAGGGGGCCAATTTAATTGCTAAAAATGCCCCTTCTAAATCGCAAGCGACTACTATCGGCCCTATTCTAAACCGAATAATGTTTCCACACAAATCCGGGATTAGAGCTGGCCCTTTGTACAAATGAGAGTTCAAAGAACGCGTTTTTGAGGTATGGCAGCTTGCATCAAAGACAATGCGCAATTTTTGCTTATCCTCACGCCAAACGAAATGATGGGGGATATAATGAGTCAGATCCCGAGACAAAATTTCAGAGTCGGGAACTTTCTCGATGATCCCCTTAGCTTCTTGCTCATTGAAAATCTGACTATATTTTCGAAGAATTTCGGGTTTTTGCAGAAGCTGCTTGTGGATTCCCTCTAGCCTGCGAAGAGACACGCCGTAATGAGTGGCCAACTGCGGGTTGTCTTGAATCCAGGGCCACTCGACTTGATACTGGCCATTCACCAGTTTGATAGACTCTAGCACTTTACGCTCGGCTACAGCATCGTCTTTAGCGACCGCTTCGCTTTCACTAATACCGACCGCGTCTAATGACCACATCCGCTGAACGTTCTCAAGCATGCTAGGCTCATGCTTACTCTCCGACAAGTTGGCCTTAAGAACGGGATGGGTCTCGATGGCGCATGAGTCAGCTCGGTCGTTCACATAATCATCGATTACCGCTAACGTTTCTTCGGAGGGGTTATTAACCGGGCCTCCCATGAAATGACCGACCGCGGAGGACAATATTTGCGCACCGCATTTTAGGGTCGCAACGGGTTGCATTTTCAGAAGGTAGCAGAAATCTACTCCCAAAAGCAATTCTGGTTGCACTAACCGGCGGGTAATGCGCCACTTTTTGCCGTCCCGCTCATAAGGCTCGACAGAGTAAGAGACGACCTTATTCATTAGCTTCTCTCGCTCAAACGCTCGAACGTTAATGGCGCTTCCATCCGTGAGAACCAACTGGAATTCATACACGTCGCACACAATTGGTTGACCTTCGGCGGACAGAATAGTACCGACAGAGAGTAGCTGACGGTCAACTGGCTTAAGACCGAGCCAGGTGACTAAGTTCTTGCTAAGAAAGGACGCCTGAGAGCCATTATCGCAGAAGCAGACGGCTTTAACTTTATGAGTAGGACCCCGAACATAAACCTTTCGGGTAAGAAGGACAGAATCTTGAGAACTGAGAGTGGTCAACACGTTAGTAGCCACGAGCCATTGTTCCCCCGAATCAGAGAGCTCGGTCTCAGGGGGTTGCTGAGATACGTGATGAGATTCGGTCACTGGCTGCGATTTTTTCGCGGCACGGCCGGCTGACCTTTTGTCCTTTGAGCTAGGAATCTTCTTCCTACAGAAAGCGGAATTATGATTGCCCGAGCAGTGGATGCACATCTTTTTGTAGGTGCATTCCTTTGCGCTGTGCGGGCCCATAAGACAGCGAAAGCAGAGATGAAGATCTTTGGCCCTCTTAGACCTATCTTCTAAGGTAGGATAAGCATCACACTCGGATGCCCAATGGTTTTTGGCGCAGAAGAAACAAGTGACCGTCTTCGGGATTACTTTCTGCTTCCCAACGGGGTTTCTAAACTTGTTTCCTGGAACCCTGAAACCTGACCCTTTTTGGCCCTTTGTGGTATCCGAGAAGAATACCCCCGTGGGCGGGAAACCACTGCCTTTTCCTGGTTTCCCATTGTTACCTCCCTGCCGACGGTCACCGGTTTTCAGAGGCGGAGGCTTGACAGTGGATTTATGCATATCCTCAACTTCTTCTCTAAGAGAGAGATATTGGTTTACCGCTTCGATGAGATGCGATAAACCCCATGGTCTGCGAGAATCTGCAGGAATGAAGGACTGTGACGTATTGTAGCTAGCTTTGACTTGTAAAACTTGCTCCAGCACGAATTTTGGCAATTTGGCCTCAATAGGCATGAGGATTTGTAAGTGACTAGTGTCCTCACCCAAATTATCTAACTGTCTAGTGATCGCGATTATCTTCTCAAATGTGCTGCGAGCAGATTCTACAGAAGAGCTGGCAGGCGGGATTTTTGCCAATTGCAAATGCAGATCGCGGATGATGTGTTGAGAGTCACCATACCTGCGCCGCAGTGTTTCAAGGGCCAAAGCGTAATTTTCGCCGACTAGCGGTACATTTTCTAGTGCAGCCTTGGCTGGCCCTTTTAAACACTGCTGCAGACAGTACAGTTTTTCAACATCACTGATCGCACGGCTATCCACCGCGATGTTAAACATTTCAAGAAATGAGGGAAACTCAACGGCGACTCCAGCGAAGGAAGGTAGAGGAATGTTAGGCCTAAACGACGGCGCAGCGGGTCCCGATGAGAGAAGAACGCCATGCGGTGACGTACCTATGCTAGGCGCAATGACTGGCGTATGGTGTCCTACCGGTGCACCTATTAGCCCGGCGGCCGCCGCAGCCCTATTGAAGATACCGCTAGGTACAAACCCACTACCGATGGCACTACGACGTGGTCCTGAAGTGCTTCCGCCGGCAGACTGAGAGGTTACCAGAGGAGATATGGAGAGATTAGCCAAAGAAATCCCCAAAGCACTGCTGCTAATAGGATTTCTTTTGGGTCCTGGAGTAGAAGTAGGGGGTGCATTTGAACCTGACGTCCTTTTGGGTGTCAATATGACGGATGCTGAAGACCGGTGATGTTGTTTCTTCGCTAGCTCGTCCTCAACTACGTCCAGCTGCTCGTAAAGCTGCGCAATTAACGAGTCTAATTGCTGCAGTGTGTTTTGCGCAACGGCCTTTTGAGCGTTTACCCCTTTCTCACCCTCCAGGCTATCCTTGAAAAAACTGCTTTCTTCTTGGCGTTCATTGGCGTCTGGCATGTGTTCGATTTCTGTTTGCCAGGTTATGACACACGTCTCATTAGCATCCAAAAGTTCTTTTATGCATCTGGAAAATACGGATGCCTTGAACGCCATGAAGTCAAGTAGAAAACGTTTTCTTTCAAGGCTTAAGTCTTGGCTGACCTCGTAACTCTCGGAACTGGCTGACCCTAAAGCTTTATCAAGCAGCTTCACCATTGTCTCAACCTTTTCGCTGCCTGTTTTAGTGCTCCC
>JNEY01000751.1:67189-79651 GCA_020875895.1 Aphelenchus avenae
CCCCCCCCCCCCTTCATAAAGTACTGACCCCCCATACGCAACTAGTACCCGGACTTTCGAAAAGCGAAACCTAAATCGTGTTTCCCCAAACGTCATTACGGAAGCCTCTGAAACGGGCCACCGAACAGTGTTCGGATTTGGTCGTTGACCGATTATGCTATACCCGGTTCACTCCGTAAGGACCGGATATTCCGCTTCAGTTGGATCCGGTACGGACTCGGAACCGGCGACGCTCTTGGCGAATTCGCACCGACTCGTTAGTCCGGCCTTGAGTCGGTTGCAGTAATGCAGTTTACCGAACCGTTAACACTCCTGCATGCAATGACTTTAGCGAAACCCTTTGCAACAGGGCAGGGTACCCTCCGGGCATGGCAGGGTACAGGGCAGGGTCGGGGTCTCGTTTCTCAAAACCCAGCGGGGTCGTGGCAGAGCAGGGCATGTGTAAGGCCCAGCCCTGGCCTGCCCAGTCTAGTGGGTCATTTAGAGATATTTTGGCCAATTTTTTCACAAATTTTTACCAATTAACTGAAGAATCGCTAGGATGATTACTAGGATCGTCTATCATGACTTTACGCCAAGAGACTCTAAAAACAATGCTTGACGACATGAAACATAAAACAGTTTACTGCTTTATTTATATGAAATGCTGACCTGGTGATTAACTCTCTGAGGGGCTCCAAAGGTATTTACGGCCATGTTAAAAAGTTAAATCCCTGATATCCAGGCCCTGCCCGGCCCTATTTCCTGACAGGGCACGGGGCAGGGCAGGGCACAGGGTCGCCAGGGTCCTGGAAAATAGCCCCTGATGCACAGGGTTGCGCTAGTGTAAACCAAATGTTTATATGACGTATAGAAATCTTCACAAACAGCCAAATAACGGCGTGAGATAGAGATTTAACCCGAAGGACTCCATCACAGTACTAAAAACAACGCTCGATTCTGCGGCGATATAAACAGAACGGGGCAACCAAATGCTAGCTTTCCGCGTCAGTCAGTCGATTGTTGTCTCTTCTTCCGCTTTCCGTTGTTCTGGCAGCCGCAGTGGAACTCGTCGTCTTCGACCGCCTTCTCCACGCCGAGAATGCACACGTTGTGGTACCACTCGTCGCAGTCGTCGCACTAAAGCCAACGCGTTCATAGGGAAGGGGTAGACTTCGACGTGACACCATCCGTACCATACTCCGTACCGTACGGTACGCTACGGAGTACGGTACGGCCCATCCTAAGCCCGTATTAGGGTCCGTACTTGTGCATGTTTAGCCAGTGAATCCAGTGCCGTACCGTACTCCGTACTGCGCCACTACGGTACGGTACGGAAACCCGTACCGAAACTGTGCTGTGCCGTACCCCGTACCGTGGAATACGGTACGCAGTACGGTACGGACTATGGTACGGGAGTCTAAGTATGGGAAAGGGCATAAAGTAAGTGTTACAGCGCGACAGGGATGAATTGAGACAAGTGTCGACCTAGTTCCATGTAAAGATCGGCATTCGTACAGAGTATACGACGTACCATACCGTGCGGTACGGTACGGTAGGTTCAGTCCAGTACGGAGAACGGCACAGTTGGGTCTCCTACGGAGCACGGTACAGCTCCAGCTTCTCGACATCTAGCACTAGTGCGGCCCGTACCGTTCTCGTCGCCTCAATACCGTAGGGTACGGAGGTCATCAGTACGGTACGAAGGGGATCGGTACGGTACGGAATACGGTACCGATACCCGTTGCCGATCCTTAGTTGCCAGGTTGCCGATCTATGTTCCGACCGGTAATGAAGTGGGTTTCACACCTCTTCACTTCATCACCCCTCGGCTTCTTCAGGATGGAGCGGAACTTCTGCTTCATCTGGAAGAGACGGAGATGAAGGGGAAGGAAGATGAATGCACATATCGTGGAAACCGTAAGGGGATTTCATACTGTAAACTGGTCCATAATCCGATCATAAGCTAACTTCAGGAGCCTATGATCATCAGCAAAGGCTAGCATTTTGCTCCAAGGTCTAGCAGCCCTCACCTGGACCCAGTTGACGTTCTCGTACTTCGGCCGACGGCATTTCTTAAAGGCGCATTTGTCGTACAACGAGTCTTCCTCCTCCTTGTCGTCGTCATCGTCCGACGCCCTGGACGCTTTCACCTTCTTGGCGGCTCTCTTCGTCTTGGCTTCTTCCTCGACAGGCGGGCTAGAGACGTCCTTTTCTGTCACGACCTCCTTCTGAATCGACGCCTCCTTCTTAGGAGACGCCTCCTTTTTCGGCGACGCGCTTCTTTTCGGGGACTCCTTCTTCGGCGACGCGCTGCCGTTGCAGCGCTGTGCCTCCGCGGAAATCGACGCTTTCGTCGAAGCGACGGTGGACGCACGCTTCGACGGCAACATCTGGACGTTGTCATACCAGTCGAAGGTCTCCGGATCGGACTCGCTGTCGCGCCGCTTCACGGTCGAGTTCGGCGGTGTGGGATTGCGGCGCTTCCGTCCGGGCGTCTTGATGCCCTTCCTCTCGCGTTCCTCCCGCTTTTGCCTCTCCAGCAGCTTTTTGCGTTGCTCCTATAAAGTGAAACTTATCGACGGAGGTCAGTCCTAAAGGTTGGCACCCGTACCGTATTACGTCCCGTACCGTAGCGTACAGCCGTGCTGAGAGTACGGCTGTACGGTATGGGTAGGTACGGCCAGTACGGCTGTACGGTACGGCACCGGGTCATTACGGCAGCCGTACTGAAAGCTGTATTATCGGCAAAAATGCTGGCAAAAATATGAAAAAGGGTTACTATTTCTATAGATACTTCGACAATGTACGTTAGTATACCTTGGCAGTCTTATAAAAGAGGCAGTCGATGAAGAAAATAATTTTTAAAAAACTAGTCAAAAATTTCGTTTAAACGCCGGCTTAAGCTTAGGCTTATTTTTGCCTCTACAACCGACCAGGTACGGCTTTTTAGTACGGGACGTACCAATGACGTAGCTAGGACCCCTCGGGAGGGGGATCGAAGACTACCGGAAACCCGGAACCTGAATTAATGTTCGGCCTGCTATTGGGAACCACATGCTCGAAACGGTCACGCACCTCATCCGCTGTCTGTCGCAGCAGCCTTCGCCTCTCCTGGGTCGACAGCTTCGTCCTTCTCGTCTCGTCGAGTGCCGAGGTAGGTGAAGAAGGCGACGGACTAGCGAACGGTCTCATAAATATCGTTGGCGACGACGGAAACGCGGATAGCGGCGATACCGGCGACGCTACCGTCCCATTGCGAAGATTGTTCTCGCGGTTTTGACGGTGCTTCTGCAGAATGCTCGACTTGAAGTTGGCATGTCGAGATTTCGGAGCTAAAATGATCCGTTTATTATAAAAATATGGCCGTAAACGTCCGACGTTTGTCTGTGAGACGAAAACAAGGCCGGACACTCAAAACGACGAATAGAATCAGTACTGGGAGAACTATGCTCATCCGGAAAGTAATTGGGAGCCCGATTCGAGTGAGGACCATTCAAGGACAGGAGTGAGTCACGATTCGATTTAAGGTCCGGGAAGCGGTCTATTGCGGGCCGTGAAACACTCAACCCGCCTTCCTGTAATTCTGTAAATTTCTATGATTAACGCGGCTTAGGGCTTTTAGCATGCCTCAATTTGCGACTTTTAGTACGGCGTTGATGAAAATACTATGCGGTGGCGGCTAGCTTTCCTACAGATTATCCAAAATTTGCAGTTGCAAAACAGCTGAACTTTGATTAAACCCAAGGGTCCTAGTGGGACCACTTTTCACGACATTTTCGATGTCTTAAGAGCTTCGCATATAGCCCAACATTTCAGAATACGACTCGTACGGCCTTAATCCCATCAGCCAAAGCTTATGCTATGTGTAGAGGTATGCTATTCCTTCCGACACAAGAATAAAGCATAGTTTGTTTGTTGTCTATACTGCACCGGTAGGCATACCATTGTCCGCGCTGGAGGGTTCCGCGGCAGCGGAAGTCGAAGGCTCTTGTGGCGCCGTCGTCTTGAAAGAGCGTTGCTAGCCCCGACGTATGACGTTCTTGCAGCACGTTTGACGAAAGTGCGACGCTGATAGGGAAACGGGGACCTAAAAGCGAGCCGGTTAGGATGCCTCAAACCGTGTCTTAAAACATCACGCTGGCTACACGAGGCTGAAAATGGCTTAAGTCTGGCGCTGAAAAATGGAAACGCTCCGAGAGTCGCGGCCTCTGAGCCCAAGGTCGAGCCTCCCGGATTGATATGGTCCATGTTTTGGATGGGAGAAATAGCACCTGTATTACGCATTTTTTGGTTTTACCTAAAACAGTCCAGAATGGCGGACGCCAGCACAAAACGGAGCGTGCACAGCTCTGAATTTTCGACGTTTCCTTTGCCTTTCGCTTTAGTTCTCTGTCTCTTTAGTCTATGGCTCAAAGACCTATGTAACTAAAAGACTAGTGTTGCTAGAAAGGAACCTAAAATTTGTACGGTCCAAACGAAACGTCACATTCAAGGCGACGCGACTTGATGCTATGCAAGTCTCTAAACAAGAGCGTATGCAGGTCACGATTTTCCTCGCAATCACTACAATAAAAGACACGGTGGAAAGAGCTTTAGGTCAATGTTTTTAAGAAAAATTTACCGTATGATTATGTCCTATACATTCCGCAAAAAACGCTGGTTGAGCAAAATGAACATGATTTGTGAATCACATAAATTATGATGGCTCATTACGCATTGTGGTATAAATTTTGGCACCGTTTTTAGCTAGACTTTCTTGTCTTGTAAAATTTGCTTCTCGCCTGAAAACGTCGCTCTTTAATTTTCCGGAAAATTCTCGCAAAACTTACTTCCCGGGAAGCGTACATCTCTTGCCCAAAACCCAAAATAATCCCAAACAATTTCCCAACACACAGAGGCAAATAATAGCACATAAAACCGATCGCTGCGACGCGCACGCACGTAGGTATGCGTCTCGGGTCGGTATCGAAGTCACACACAGACATAAAAAACTCGTTTCCCCCTCGCCACCGCTGTTGACTTTCTGCGGGGCGGCGGCGGCGGCGAGTAATAGCGAGTGAAGGACGGCCACCACCGGTCGTCGTCGTCGTCGCGGCCCGCCCGAGACGAATGACAAATTACTGCGCTAAGCGTGCGTAATTCCCGACGACGAACGAGAGGGGGAAATGGAAACGCGTCTCGAGGTGATGGCTGAGAGGAAGGACGCGACGCCCGCCATCGGGCAGAAGACAGGAAGGAATTGCTTCGGCTCTTTTTTATTTTTACGGCGATGAATGAAATTTTCATTGATACGCGTCGTAACCGAAAAGTGCTACGATTTCTCTTGTGCTGTTTCGAATGCATTTCTCCACGAAAGAACCGTTAGACGGTTTTGTAAAATTGAATATAGCGGAGTCTGCTCGATGAATGTGCGATGTCTTTTTGTTGCATATTCCATTGATTTCATGCATAGTAAGCGTTTAAAATGGAGAATCCTTAGGGAAATAGGGCACGAAGCGTACCACAAACTGTACAGTCGACCATTTTGCGACCTAAAAACACCCCGTGTTTAATTTTTTTTTCGTTTATATGCTAGAGATGTAACTATTTATGAATTTGACGAAGGCAATATTTATAACTAAATTGTGTTAAATATAATACGAATAATAAATTTATACAAAAAACTGCCGCGACGTAACGTACTAAACATTCCACGAAATGCCATTCATTAAATTAAACAACAGATCGTGCATTAATTATGTCCTTTTTGGGTAAAGTGTATTTTCTAGTCTTTTCTAGTATGTCACTGCCTTGTGAATCGCGCATTTCGAAAGCGTAAGAGAATGCACGGAAAACTGTCCCAGCAAATGACGGCTAAAAGCAAAAGAATGGTCGAAAAAATCAGTTTTTTTCCAGTCCAAAACACGCGAGTACTTGCGATGTTAGATCGAGCAAAACCGCGAAGTGACTACGCGTCATGCAAAAGGCGGACGTTCTGTAAAACCGTCTCTAGACAGACGCTGCACAAACGTGCCCATTACAGACGCCGGCAACACATTCATCAGCGACGCATTATGCACGGATAATCGTAAGCAAACAACTCGCGCAAGCGTCAGAGATCTATGAGACACCTTTTGCTGAGCACATTTGTGCACTAACGCCGTCCACGTAGCAACCAAGGACACATATAATCGTCGTCGCCGCTCCGCCAGGTACCAGGCAGCCGGGCGGCTGCCTCGTTCGCTACCCCTGGGAAGGATCACGCGAGAGTGACGCTGACGACGGGAAGCGGAAAAACGTCGGCCACGCAAACACGCAGAAACACACTGTCTTTCAGCGAGGCTTTTTCTGGCTAAAGGTGTGTGGGGCTTTGGTTCGCCGCCGCGCCGCACGACGGTTTGTGCGTCGGCCGCGCCGACGCTGTTTATGGCCGCAGAAACACACTGTCTTTCAGGGGAGCTTTTTCTTCCTGTGGGTGCAGAAACACACTGTATTTCATCAGCTTTTCCTGACTGAGCTCCCTGAGCTGTAGGCTGTGGTCCGCCGCCGCCGCGCTGCCCGCGTCTGAGTCCCCGCCTTGCCGCGCTGCCGACGTGTATGGCCGCAGAAACACACTGTCTTTCAGCGGTCCTTTTCTGCCTGGAGCTGTAGGGCTGTGGTCGGCCGCCGCGCCGCGCTGTCGGTGTTTGCGTCCGCCGCCGCGCCGCGCTGCGGCTGTTTATGGCCCGATTCCAAATCCAGGTGCGGCCGCCACGTAGGCGCGCGTCGATAGTCACAAGACCGTTCGGNCATAAAATGCCAATTTAGACCTATGCCGGGTATTCCGGACAAAATAATCCTCCAGATGTTTCTGAGCCAGTTAGGCAGTTCATGCACTTGGACGCCCCCTGGAGTTTAAAATAGTCAGGAACCACGCAATGTCCAAGTTCTGTCAGCTTTATTTAACGCAGACTCTTCGTCACTAAAATGACAGTTTGGTTCGATTCGTCGTCACACTGACTATAGCCCATGCACGGCTGGCAATGATGCGCGAATCGATCGGTATGTAGCACCTTGGTCCCCCTCCCCGTCTTGCCGCCGACCAAGTTTTCACGGGGAACACGAGTAGGTGGCCTCTTACACAAGCACTATGCCAATTAGTCGCCAAATTTTTTGCTTAGGAATTCATTAGGTTCGTTTGTGCCAGGCCTCACTTTTTATTAAACGATGGTTCTGGGCCGGTACGGTCATACAAATATCGTAGACATCAAAGTGTTTCACCTGAACGGAATTGGTACTAGTTGCGTATGGGGAGGTCAGTTCTTTATGGAGAATGGGCCAAAAAGTAACCCTCCCCCAAATGGCTTTAGTCACATGAGAGGAAGAGGTCAAAGTTATTAAGGGGTTTTATGTGGTTTTTAGTTGATTTATAACTAAAAAAAGTCGTTTAAACCATGGTTTGAAATTGAACTACAAGTTGCGTATGGGGGGCGTCACCCCCCCCCCCCCCTTCATAAAGTACTGACCCCCCATACGCAACTAGTACCCGGACTTTCGAAAAGCGAAACCTAAATCGTGTTTCCCCAAACGTCATTACGGAAGCCTCTGAAACGGGCCACCGAACAGTGTTCGGATTTGGTCGTTGACCGATTATGCTATACCCGGTTCACTCCGTAAGGACCGGATATTCCGCTTCAGTTGGATCCGGTACGGACTCGGAACCGGCGACGCTCTTGGCGAATTCGCACCGACTCGTTAGTCCGGCCTTGAGTCGGTTGCAGTAATGCAGTTTACCGAACCGTTAACACTCCTGCATGCAATGACTTTAGCGAAACCCTTTGCAACAGGGCAGGGTACCCTCCGGGCATGGCAGGGTACAGGGCAGGGTCGGGGTCTCGTTTCTCAAAACCCAGCGGGGTCGTGGCAGAGCAGGGCATGTGTAAGGCCCAGCCCTGGCCTGCCCAGTCTAGTGGGTCATTTAGAGATATTTTGGCCAATTTTTTCACAAATTTTTACCAATTAACTGAAGAATCGCTAGGATGATTACTAGGATCGTCTATCATGACTTTACGCCAAGAGACTCTAAAAACAATGCTTGACGACATGAAACATAAAACAGTTTACTGCTTTATTTATATGAAATGCTGACCTGGTGATTAACTCTCTGAGGGGCTCCAAAGGTATTTACGGCCATGTTAAAAAGTTAAATCCCTGATATCCAGGCCCTGCCCGGCCCTATTTCCTGACAGGGCACGGGGCAGGGCAGGGCACAGGGTCGCCAGGGTCCTGGAAAATAGCCCCTGATGCACAGGGTTGCGCTAGTGTAAACCAAATGTTTATATGACGTATAGAAATCTTCACAAACAGCCAAATAACGGCGTGAGATAGAGATTTAACCCGAAGGACTCCATCACAGTACTAAAAACAACGCTCGATTCTGCGGCGATATAAACAGAACGGGGCAACCAAATGCTAGCTTTCCGCGTCAGTCAGTCGATTGTTGTCTCTTCTTCCGCTTTCCGTTGTTCTGGCAGCCGCAGTGGAACTCGTCGTCTTCGACCGCCTTCTCCACGCCGAGAATGCACACGTTGTGGTACCACTCGTCGCAGTCGTCGCACTAAAGCCAACGCGTTCATAGGGAAGGGGTAGACTTCGACGTGACACCATCCGTACCATACTCCGTACCGTACGGTACGCTACGGAGTACGGTACGGCCCATCCTAAGCCCGTATTAGGGTCCGTACTTGTGCATGTTTAGCCAGTGAATCCAGTGCCGTACCGTACTCCGTACTGCGCCACTACGGTACGGTACGGAAACCCGTACCGAAACTGTGCTGTGCCGTACCCCGTACCGTGGAATACGGTACGCAGTACGGTACGGACTATGGTACGGGAGTCTAAGTATGGGAAAGGGCATAAAGTAAGTGTTACAGCGCGACAGGGATGAATTGAGACAAGTGTCGACCTAGTTCCATGTAAAGATCGGCATTCGTACAGAGTATACGACGTACCATACCGTGCGGTACGGTACGGTAGGTTCAGTCCAGTACGGAGAACGGCACAGTTGGGTCTCCTACGGAGCACGGTACAGCTCCAGCTTCTCGACATCTAGCACTAGTGCGGCCCGTACCGTTCTCGTCGCCTCAATACCGTAGGGTACGGAGGTCATCAGTACGGTACGAAGGGGATCGGTACGGTACGGAATACGGTACCGATACCCGTTGCCGATCCTTAGTTGCCAGGTTGCCGATCTATGTTCCGACCGGTAATGAAGTGGGTTTCACACCTCTTCACTTCATCACCCCTCGGCTTCTTCAGGATGGAGCGGAACTTCTGCTTCATCTGGAAGAGACGGAGATGAAGGGGAAGGAAGATGAATGCACATATCGTGGAAACCGTAAGGGGATTTCATACTGTAAACTGGTCCATAATCCGATCATAAGCTAACTTCAGGAGCCTATGATCATCAGCAAAGGCTAGCATTTTGCTCCAAGGTCTAGCAGCCCTCACCTGGACCCAGTTGACGTTCTCGTACTTCGGCCGACGGCATTTCTTAAAGGCGCATTTGTCGTACAACGAGTCTTCCTCCTCCTTGTCGTCGTCATCGTCCGACGCCCTGGACGCTTTCACCTTCTTGGCGGCTCTCTTCGTCTTGGCTTCTTCCTCGACAGGCGGGCTAGAGACGTCCTTTTCTGTCACGACCTCCTTCTGAATCGACGCCTCCTTCTTAGGAGACGCCTCCTTTTTCGGCGACGCGCTTCTTTTCGGGGACTCCTTCTTCGGCGACGCGCTGCCGTTGCAGCGCTGTGCCTCCGCGGAAATCGACGCTTTCGTCGAAGCGACGGTGGACGCACGCTTCGACGGCAACATCTGGACGTTGTCATACCAGTCGAAGGTCTCCGGATCGGACTCGCTGTCGCGCCGCTTCACGGTCGAGTTCGGCGGTGTGGGATTGCGGCGCTTCCGTCCGGGCGTCTTGATGCCCTTCCTCTCGCGTTCCTCCCGCTTTTGCCTCTCCAGCAGCTTTTTGCGTTGCTCCTATAAAGTGAAACTTATCGACGGAGGTCAGTCCTAAAGGTTGGCACCCGTACCGTATTACGTCCCGTACCGTAGCGTACAGCCGTGCTGAGAGTACGGCTGTACGGTATGGGTAGGTACGGCCAGTACGGCTGTACGGTACGGCACCGGGTCATTACGGCAGCCGTACTGAAAGCTGTATTATCGGCAAAAATGCTGGCAAAAATATGAAAAAGGGTTACTATTTCTATAGATACTTCGACAATGTACGTTAGTATACCTTGGCAGTCTTATAAAAGAGGCAGTCGATGAAGAAAATAATTTTTAAAAAACTAGTCAAAAATTTCGTTTAAACGCCGGCTTAAGCTTAGGCTTATTTTTGCCTCTACAACCGACCAGGTACGGCTTTTTAGTACGGGACGTACCAATGACGTAGCTAGGACCCCTCGGGAGGGGGATCGAAGACTACCGGAAACCCGGAACCTGAATTAATGTTCGGCCTGCTATTGGGAACCACATGCTCGAAACGGTCACGCACCTCATCCGCTGTCTGTCGCAGCAGCCTTCGCCTCTCCTGGGTCGACAGCTTCGTCCTTCTCGTCTCGTCGAGTGCCGAGGTAGGTGAAGAAGGCGACGGACTAGCGAACGGTCTCATAAATATCGTTGGCGACGACGGAAACGCGGATAGCGGCGATACCGGCGACGCTACCGTCCCATTGCGAAGATTGTTCTCGCGGTTTTGACGGTGCTTCTGCAGAATGCTCGACTTGAAGTTGGCATGTCGAGATTTCGGAGCTAAAATGATCCGTTTATTATAAAAATATGGCCGTAAACGTCCGACGTTTGTCTGTGAGACGAAAACAAGGCCGGACACTCAAAACGACGAATAGAATCAGTACTGGGAGAACTATGCTCATCCGGAAAGTAATTGGGAGCCCGATTCGAGTGAGGACCATTCAAGGACAGGAGTGAGTCACGATTCGATTTAAGGTCCGGGAAGCGGTCTATTGCGGGCCGTGAAACACTCAACCCGCCTTCCTGTAATTCTGTAAATTTCTATGATTAACGCGGCTTAGGGCTTTTAGCATGCCTCAATTTGCGACTTTTAGTACGGCGTTGATGAAAATACTATGCGGTGGCGGCTAGCTTTCCTACAGATTATCCAAAATTTGCAGTTGCAAAACAGCTGAACTTTGATTAAACCCAAGGGTCCTAGTGGGACCACTTTTCACGACATTTTCGATGTCTTAAGAGCTTCGCATATAGCCCAACATTTCAGAATACGACTCGTACGGCCTTAATCCCATCAGCCAAAGCTTATGCTATGTGTAGAGGTATGCTATTCCTTCCGACACAAGAATAAAGCATAGTTTGTTTGTTGTCTATACTGCACCGGTAGGCATACCATTGTCCGCGCTGGAGGGTTCCGCGGCAGCGGAAGTCGAAGGCTCTTGTGGCGCCGTCGTCTTGAAAGAGCGTTGCTAGCCCCGACGTATGACGTTCTTGCAGCACGTTTGACGAAAGTGCGACGCTGATAGGGAAACGGGGACCTAAAAGCGAGCCGGTTAGGATGCCTCAAACCGTGTCTTAAAACATCACGCTGGCTACACGAGGCTGAAAATGGCTTAAGTCTGGCGCTGAAAAATGGAAACGCTCCGAGAGTCGCGGCCTCTGAGCCCAAGGTCGAGCCTCCCGGATTGATATGGTCCATGTTTTGGATGGGAGAAATAGCACCTGTATTACGCATTTTTTGGTTTTACCTAAAACAGTCCAGAATGGCGGACGCCAGCACAAAACGGAGCGTGCACAGCTCTGAATTTTCGACGTTTCCTTTGCCTTTCGCTTTAGTTCTCTGTCTCTTTAGTCTATGGCTCAAAGACCTATGTAACTAAAAGACTAGTGTTGCTAGAAAGGAACCTAAAATTTGTACGGTCCAAACGAAACGTCACATTCAAGGCGACGCGACTTGATGCTATGCAAGTCTCTAAACAAGAGCGTATGCAGGTCACGATTTTCCTCGCAATCACTACAATAAAAGACACGGTGGAAAGAGCTTTAGGTCAATGTTTTTAAGAAAAATTTACCGTATGATTATGTCCTATACATTCCGCAAAAAACGCTGGTTGAGCAAAATGAACATGATTTGTGAATCACATAAATTATGATGGCTCATTACGCATTGTGGTATAAATTTTGGCACCGTTTTTAGCTAGACTTTCTTGTCTTGTAAAATTTGCTTCTCGCCTGAAAACGTCGCTCTTTAATTTTCCGGAAAATTCTCGCAAAACTTACTTCCCGGGAAGCGTACATCTCTTGCCCAAAACCCAAAATAATCCCAAACAATTTCCCAACACACAGAGGCAAATAATAGCACATAAAACCGATCGCTGCGACGCGCACGCACGTAGGTATGCGTCTCGGGTCGGTATCGAAGTCACACACAGACATAAAAAACTCGTTTCCCCCTCGCCACCGCTGTTGACTTTCTGCGGGGCGGCGGCGGCG
>JNEY01000751.1:80736-98219 GCA_020875895.1 Aphelenchus avenae
AGGATCACGCGAGAGTGACGCTGACGACGGGAAGCGGAAAAACGTCGGCCACGCAAACACGCAGAAACACACTGTCTTTCAGCGAGGCTTTTTCTGGCTAAAGGTGTGTGGGGCTTTGGTTCGCCGCCGCGCCGCACGACGGTTTGTGCGTCGGCCGCGCCGACGCTGTTTATGGCCGCAGAAACACACTGTCTTTCAGGGGAGCTTTTTCTTCCTGTGGGTGCAGAAACACACTGTATTTCATCAGCTTTTCCTGACTGAGCTCCCTGAGCTGTAGGCTGTGGTCCGCCGCCGCCGCGCTGCCCGCGTCTGAGTCCCCGCCTTGCCGCGCTGCCGACGTGTATGGCCGCAGAAACACACTGTCTTTCAGCGGTCCTTTTCTGCCTGGAGCTGTAGGGCTGTGGTCGGCCGCCGCGCCGCGCTGTCGGTGTTTGCGTCCGCCGCCGCGCCGCGCTGCGGCTGTTTATGGCCCGATTCCAAATCCAGGTGCGGCCGCCACGTAGGCGCGCGTCGATAGTCACAAGACCGTTCGGCGACCGACGGCCCTAATCGGCGGAAAACAAACGTCGCAACGCGGTGGACCAGCGGCGGCGTTGGAAAGTGGGCAACAGTCCGTGGATGGGCGCTATCTACCTAAAAACTGTCAATCGGGCGCCCCTTGCGTTATCAGTCATTCGGACGTGGTCTTGTGAGTGGGTGAGCGGTGATCACTTCCGGAAGGAAGGGAATGGTTAGAAGTGTGAAAAGAGCGGACGCATTAGTGAAAAGTTATTGCCTGGAATGAGTTTAACATCGAAAATTTCTGACGCAAAAAGGCACTTTCCTATACCTACGGGCTCGTTATGCACCGATGAATTTTGTACACGGAACCACCCTTCTGGCAAGACGGTCAAGAAGTATATCACATGTGTTAGACCTTCGCTTTGTAACGGCACTAGCTATCAGTAGAGCTAAGCACGAACTCGAGAAGTGCGATGCGGAGGCGTATCGTTCAAACCGCTGATATGCCACTGTTATGACTTTCTCAAGACGCCACGAAGAACAGAATTTGAAGTTTGTACGTAAGCCTTATGTGCGTGCACTCGAAGCCGTTCGGTGTTTCGGCCTTCGTCGCAATTTTGAACTAATGCTCAACCCAGAGATTGAGGCCAGTGCCGAGGTTTTTCGCGGACAATGCTGAGGTCACGTTTTCTAGGTGTCGATTGGGATTAAGGTTCGAGCGACGTTTCTTTTTTAAGCAAACGACTAGGCAAATACAAATTTAGTGTTCGTATTCGACACGATGTTTAATCAAAACTCAGTTAACAAAAATCAAACCCAAAACTCAACCGACCTTGGTTCGTTGGCTAAGTCTGATGAACTGGTGCTGAGTTTTGAAGAGGCCAATTTAGGTTTTCTGTGACCGAGTGCCGTCAGGTGGAAGATAATCGAAGTCCGAAACCCGCGGAGCCAGCCTAATGCGTCTATAGCGATTTTACCTGTAAATTAATGCGATTCTTCCCGCAAAGGTCAAATTACTCTCAAATGTAAACGATTCTACCAGAAAGACTAAATTTCGCTTAAGCTCAGAGGATTCTGATTTTTTTTAATCTGCACCTAAGCCTAATCGGAAGAGCCTAAACCTAAGCTCAAGCTCTAGAGCTAGGTGTGCTTAGCTCTAGAGCTAAAGGACTAAGCACTAGGAATAGCGGGACTAAGTTTTAGAGCTAGAAGGTTTAAGCTCTATAGCTTGAGAGAATTGACTTTTTGAGGGTAGAATCGCATGAATTTGCGGGAAGGAACGCTATTTTGCCGAACTTAGCTCGTGAATCAGTCAGCCAGCCTTCAGTACGTCGATCTAGTTTCCGCTTTTTCCGGATACCGGAAGCGCTTCATTATCCTTCGCTAATTCGCCTAATCGCTTCCCGAGACACTGAATAATCACCCATCAGCCGCGCGCAAAAACAGTCGCTTTTTGTCTTTCTGCGCTGCGGCTCATGTTTACTCACTGCACTCGCAGAATGACCAGCGTCCGACCGCTAACTAGCGGAGCGAAACCGTTTTCCGCACACCGAAACCGAACCGACACCGTTTGGGCGTCCGGCGGACGACGAGTTATTTAAAGCGGTTAGCATGCCCAGGACACTCAAGTGGCGCTCGGCCTCCTCCAGGACCGACGGGGACCCTAAGTCTCGGATGAGTCTGACCCGAAACACGGCTGGCTCAAGTGTCGTCGCCGTTTCGAGCGTCTAGCTAGCGTCGATGCCGTCCGTGAACTCGACTGTTTTGCTGCTCTCGCTCGGGATCTATGCGATTTTCGGTAAGCATATAGTGTCATATTAACATGCTGGTTCCTGCAGAGGACCCGTGCCGTTCAGGATGGGTGTGTCCCGGTCCCGGTCATCGAAAAAATCCCGCCCATTTCAGCTTTTCGACGGTCTGCCGCAGGCAGCGCACGGACCAATTTGGGGTCGAAATCATAAAAATATAAGTCGAAATTTCGATGGAATCGCCTGCGGCGGGCTAATTCCACGCGAATGTGGTCAGATGTGGACCGTGTCTGATCAACAATTTCGCAAATATGCTTCGAAAGATGGAAATCCGTGTACCTAGCCGCCCCGGTTTTTAGGCAAAAATTAACTGAAATCCCGGTCTCGGTCCCGGTCCCGGTGGTTTTGGTCTCGGTCCCGGTCGTCAAAAAAATTCCGCCCGTCCCTGGTGCCGTTTTCCGTTCCGCTGTGTGCAGACGTGCGCGCTGGACCCAGTGCTGAAAAGAACATCTTCTCCGTTCCGTTCTGACCTTGCTGTACCGTTTTCCGCTCCATAGTCTCCTAAAACGCCGCACTGTTCCCGCTGAAAATGGCTCGGAACGGCACGGCTTAGACGAAGGACAGCTTTTTCCGAGCCGTTCCCTTTTCCGTACCGTGGATCGGCACGATGCGCGGGCGGGATAATGCGGTACGCAAATGCGTGCTAGGACGACGCGCAGTGATACGGCAGTAGGATAGCGGAATACGCAAAACTGGCAAGATGTGACAAGTAGGCAACGGAAAGCGACTTTCCAGGAAATGTGTCAATAACGGGGCACTTTTCCGGGTTCCTCCCCTTGTGACCGTCCCGTCTACAAATCTTTGACCCTCTATCATATAAAGCAGACAAAAAAGCGTTATTTGAGCACACTAGAAGTTTCGAAAGTTATTAAAAGTCGAAAATATAGCAGAAAATGCTCTTCAGGCCTAAAGAGTCTTGTACCCGGGAGACGGGACTAAGGCCTTAGCTGACACCGTCCGGTAAATTCGACGCCTTACTAGCGACCTTGCTGCTTGCTTAATGATAACTAGCTTCGCCATTTTTCCGCCCTTCTTATGTCCATTCGAAAGGTCCCAACTACTGCACTTGTGGCTAAGTGGCATGTAAGCAGGCTGCGCGCCTAGGAGGCCAGCGGTTCGACTCCGCTCAGCGACGAAAATGTTTTTACGTGGAGTCCTATGAGGAACAACTTATAGAAGCCAATCCTATGAATGTTTCATTGATTATCCAAAGATCCGAGGACTTTTTTAAGCATGTGCAGGCAAAAGTTTCGTCTTCCCTCTTGATGCTCCATCTTAGAAGGCTCGGTTTTGAGCTCGTTAGGTTTTTTTGTTTGTCTTCAGGTTAGCCGATCAACTAGGACGTTCACAAATTTCCAGAGGTCCCATACGCAGACTACTTCCTTCCGACTATGCCCGGAAGAAAATCGCCTTTATTTCTGTGCCATTGATCAGAAGCAAAAATTGCCTAACACTGACGCACTGTCGCCATTAATTGCTTTAAGATCCAGCGGCCTTATAGTCCGAAGCAAGAGGCGGTCTAGCCGGATATTCCCTTCTTTCAAGGGGACAATGGAAATCTACTACGCTGCTCACTTGCCTCACTTGCAACGCTGCTGTCTCGATTGCAAACAAGCGCAATGAACTTTCCTATGAAAACCATCCGCTGACCTTTCGTCCACGTCTCGTCAGCGAGCAAGCGATGCATTCGTGGCGCAGCGGACACGTTGCGAGGTCCGCACACTGAGAGGTCGCTGGTTCGATCCCGGGCCCTCGAAAGACGTTGTTGGTTTGTGCGGTGATGCCATTATCAATGAGCCAATTCTTTGATGATCACAGTGATTACCAAATGATAGGTCTGAGCACTTTTTGCTCCCTCTATAATCGCTCTAAGACTACCTCGAGCCAAAAAAAACACCTTTCAATGTGAGATGCGTTTGCATCCTCACAAGTCGAGAAAGCGCTGGGTTTAACCCAAACTAGGCAAATATTTTAAAAATTGGATACGAGAGCCCAATGCTATGGTCGAAAGTCGTCGCCTTTAACGATCAGCCTACGAAGTCAGGAACTTAGAAAGGTCCAATTTTTTATGCTGTCGACGCTGCCTGATGTTTTTCGAACGATTACCGTCTTACAATTTTGGGTTCCCTAGTACAGGCGTCCCACTTGAGTTCCCTCAGGGGGTAAACGGACTACCTACTATGCCGACGGATTAAGAAGCAGCCTAGGGTGTGCTTGGCGGGATTCCACCCCCGTACTTTTTGCGTTCCATAATGACCCACTCTTACGGTTCTAGTAGCGTTCTCCGTTCCGTACTGGCCCGACCCTTACCGCTTCCCGTTCCGTTCCGATCCCACCCATTGAGTTCAGAGTTCCGTACCGATCCCACGCGTAGCGCTCTCCGTTCCATATCGATCCCACGCATTGGGTGCACCATTACGTGCCAATTTCACCCGTATCGTTCACCGCTACAGTACCGATCCAAGCTGTATCTTTCACTGATCCGCACTGACCTCAGCCACAACATTTGGCATCGCTTGCTAGCACGGAACACAAAATGATCCGTTCTGAGCCAAGTATCGTGCCGTTTTCCACTCTGTCTACAACGGAAAATAGGGCGGACCATAAAGCAAAACGGTAAAATACGGCTCAACGAAGGGCTTTCTTGTGGGCCTACACTGAAGTCGCATGTTGACATAGGTTCTACTAAATCATCGGCCTAACGGTTCCGTGATTGCATTGGTTAGTGTCAGCGTCCGCTTAAAGCGAACGGATGCCCAGTGTCTGCAGGGTAACGCAAGCGTTTTAGACCTTTCTTCGGCTCAGCGTCGCTTTCACTCGAAATATGAGAATATTGGCGACCCTCGCTACCTCAAACGGAAGCCGACAAAGGACCTGGTTACGGTGTCAGCCAGTCCACCCTGTTGTGGAGACGTCATCGGTGCATTGGCGTGTAAAAGGTAGATTCCCCGTACGCGCTGAATGGCCTAAAGAGCCTGGCTTTAGGCTAAAACAAGGAAACCCGGGGAACTTCGAACGACGCTGCGAGTTCGACCCGGATTTCTCGCTCGTCCAGGTACAACTCTAAATTTCGAGTGGCATGAAAGCTAGCCTCTTGCGTTCGATAACGTGCACGCTAGCCGCTTTCCCAAGAATTTGCGGACTTACTATAGCTTGCTCCTGAACGCGATGCACAGATCCGGTACCTCTAATGTGAACAGAACGAAAAAACTTTAGAACGCTGCAAGTTTAGCGCTTCAGCATGCGGCACCGCTGAGTACGAATGACAGCAAGCATGCTTGCTTCTGCGTGCGATACCGCTTAGTATGCGTGGGCCGGGCGGCGTCCTGTGTCACTGGGCCCCGGGGTCCATGGCCGGTGGCCGAAATCGTGCTGACAGCATGGCACGCTGCACGCTTTTTACATGTGCCCGTTGCGTCGTTCTATGTGGGACAAATTTTCGTATCCCTCTAAGCGTATGATTGTAAATATGGTATCACTTGGTACGCATACTGCACGCATGTATGGCTAGGGATGGCGTGCCGCACGCATTTTTCTGAAAATTAAAATATACCTGCGTCATCGCTTGAATAATTTTATTAATAACTGGAGAAGCCCACTCTGCGGGTATGGGTAACGGATGCGAATGCACAACTTTTGGCTGCGGTATAATGATATGAGCGATCTTTAGTGCTGCCACAGCTGTGGGGTCGAGAAGGCCAGCGAACGACACTATCGCTTCTTCTATGAGGTAAGCCGACGGCTAAGGCTAAAGGGAAGGGAACTAAAATCCGCATACAAAAAATCGCAGAAAATCGAAACAAGCTCGGAATAGGCCAATGTTTGGAATAGAGGCCTCACTTATGGTCCCTTATCCGACCTGAATTATGGTCCTTTTTCCGAAGCTTTCACTGTGTTTCTGGGAGCGGGTTCTGTACAAGCTGACATTAGCGGACTGTTCGCAGCCGTTGAGCGTCGTACCGAGCGTTAACGTCCATCCGTTAACGGCACAGCGGGGGGGGGGGGGTTTCGCCTCGATCACTTCCTCGTTTCAGGGAGAAGCCTCACGAAACTGCTTCGATCGCCACGGGCGGAATTTCTGCGAGAAGTTCATCGAGAAAACCGACTTCTGGTCGCCGACGCCGTGGTCCTGCAGCGGCGACAAGTCGCATCTCGCGTTCAGGATATGCCGGAAGACGTGCGGATTCTGCCAACGAGATCTGTACTACGGCCCGGGCGGCGTCCGCTACTCGCCGGCGCCTTGTTCGAAAAGACCGTCACTCACTCAGTTTCCATTGATGTTCTTCAGGGAATAGCGAATAAATCGTTGTCGTGTTAGTTTTAGGTTGTCGCTTCGAATACACCAAGCTCGCTTCAAGTCTGCATCAAAGCGGAGGGAATTGGAAAGGACTGAAGGAAGCTGAAGGCGACACTAAAATTTTATAAGAACTAGGGGTAAACAAAAAATTGGATTCGGAAGACCGCGCCATCCGAATCTGGCTTCTAGTGCTCCGAATTTAGTCAAACACAAAATTAAATTTTATTTATAAAATTTTAGTAAAATACTTGATGGATGACTAAAAAGTCGTTGTTGTTATATTTTGTAATAGTAACGAAGAAAACAACTTACTATTGCTATCCGATCGCTACTTTCTTATTTTTTATTTCCTGGTACATTTCAGTATGTACCACGAACACGGGTTCCGGTGGACGAAAATGGTTGTCCACGCTTGTTGTCACAACGTAGCCCGGTTGCCCCGTTTGCAACGTTTGCAGAATGCAAGTCTCCCGCGTAGCATGACCCTTCCGACATCCGTAAAGAGGTAGCGCTCTCTTGTGAATGCACCGTTTGCCGCCGACCCGTTTCGCAGTTCAGCGGTTTTGCGTTTGGTCGCGAACAAACCGCGACAGAAAGTTGACCGCCGGAATGTGCGGCCAAGGCCCACTTGAACACCCTTCAGAGCGTCTGGATACTCGATTCGGTTGCGCGTTGTTTGCCCAAGCAGCAAGTTCGCGCGCATGGACAATGCTTGACCCGGCGTTTCTTCAAAGATCAATTCGCTTTCTCGATTGCTTTTCGATAGCGTTACGTTTCTGTGTATGATCCAGATATTTTTAATATGTTTTTGAATTATTCATTACGGAAACAACGTTGTGGTAAACGCGCCAAAGCACCGCAATATCGGCATTTTTTATACCAATCATGGTCATGTTTTGGCATTTGATTAGAACCTTTTTTTAACGAAACATTTTTTCGAACAGCTCTGAAGCTTACGACTAGCGACGTTTTCAAGCAGAGCGCCATCTGTCCGTTTGCCCGATTTCTTTCTGCCACACCCCAACTACGTCATCGCTCACTTAGATGCTCCCCGGCTGAATCCTGGCTGCCGTGACCGATGAACCGATGCACAGCATTGCACTCGGCCTACTGATAGCGACCTCACTCCTGACGCCGCCCGCGGAAGCCGTCCGCCCGATGTACAAAACGCGGTCGATGCCCTGCTGCACAGAGACGATCGGCGCTCACGCCTGCTTGGAGCTCCGATATCGGCGTCCATACGAATTCCGAGAGCGCTGCCGGAACGACGCGGATTTCGGCATGCTGCAATGCTGTCGGACGTGCGATACGAACGTGGCGGTAAGCGGTCATTCAAAAAATGCGGCATGCACCGTCGCTAGCGGGGTCTTACAGGAGCTGTCGGGCAAAGGGAACTGTCTATTCCGACTGCCTGGGCCTAAAGCCAGTAGTGACTCTAGCCTAGAGGGTGTAAATGCCAGATCTATAGCCTGTTAATCATGCAAGTTGCATTCGAATCTCGACTGGTGATATGCTTTCGTGCTGTCCTTAGACGTCCGACTCACGTGTTTCGGGCATCGCATATAACTACGTGCGCTGTCGTCGCATGAGCATAATGAATGCGCAAGTTGGCGTAGGCACGAACGCATATCCACTACGCGGCAAGAAGGAAGCACCCGAGAGGCAGTTGAATTCATGAGCATGTACACCGCATGCGGAACATGTTAGGTATCCATTTCAAAATTCTGCTTTCGCATGCTTTGTACCGCTTGGTACGACGAATACACGGGACCGCCGCATGCTCCGTCCGACGCATGCTACGTTGACTTTAATAAAAACTCCACCCTTCTCACGGTCCGAGTAGTTTTACGAAATTCGACCGTACTCAGTTCTCGAGGAAGTCCCCTCCATGCTTGCTCTGACATCCCGAGGGCATGATGAATCATATATATGAGGGTTTTCGGCACATGACGTGCTTTGGCTTATACTGATGGCAGTGTCCGTTTAGCAACTGGGCCGAGAGCTATTCGCCCACGGCCATCGAAGTCGGCATTGCTACGACAGGCATACGCGCCGCTTCTGCCAGCACTTCGTCCAACAGGTAAGCTCATAACCCGACCTTTCGCGGATATAGAGCGCTCAGCGGAACTGCTGAGTGCATCGGTGCCAGACGTGTCAGTCCCAGACATTGCAGTCTCGGACATTTTAGCCCGAAAACTGAAATATTAAAAAAAACTTAGCTACGTTAGTCATAGATGGCTTAATAGTCAGCCGTGGCCCTGCGTAGTCATGCTTAAGCATAGATGCGCCAAGGTTCAAGGATAGGCACATCAATCCTTCCGAAGATCTACGCTTTTGGGCCGAGAATTGGGAAATTTTGGTGGAGCCAGCACGGAACCGAAAACGGCATGCGGGAGTGGTGGAAGGGGGATGCGTATCGTCTCTATTTCTAAAGCATAAGTTTGATATTTTCCTACCAGATGGCGTACCTGTTAGGGGTCTAATTAACATGAGATATGCGGTAGAGATCGGCACTCGGACCCCGTGCCAAACCCTTACCCGTGGTGACCCCACCCTTGCCGTACCCCGTACCCGTGGTGGGTAAAAAATTGACAAGCCGTATACACTAACACGGCATAAAACATGGCCCGTAGTACGGCTTGGCCCGCGTAATACGGCTTTTTCGAGGCCGGGCCGTGTTGCCGTGCCGTATTATACGGGTACGGCGCGAACTCGTAATNAAGAGCTGGAGAAGGAGGAGAAAAAGCTCGAAAAGGAGGAGGAGATCGAACCGAAGGAGGAGGAGAACATAGGGGAGCTCGAGAAGGTCGACGAAGAGAAGCCGGAGGAGAACGTGGAGATCTGATTATTTATTTGCGACATCACTTCATGGAAGAGCATATACCTCTATAAGCTTTGACCTGTTTTCGATCATTTGTTTAGTCGTAGTCTTGAATAAAAATGCATTAACTATTCTTGCAAACGCTAAAGATCATCGTCCATGAAAGCCTCACTAATTGGCGATATAGACAATTCATGAAAAAATTTAAGGTAATTTTAGTTTTAAGCTTATCTAGTGTCGGGCTTAGTGTAGACGAGAAGTAACGTCAAATTTAATAAATTACGTCAATCGAAAAAAGTTTGTCTCTATGCACCTCTCTTTTTGTGGGCTTTCGTTTTTCTCGTAGACCATCGACTGAATGCCAAGTTTTGATTCGGAACGGAAGTAAATAGACGCCAAAAGTCAAAGACCAACGCGTCGAAAGTACAATCTAAGAGCATAGCTAACGTTGTTTGTCTGATGTGTCTGCTTCGTAGATCGCCATTAAGAGACACACGTCGATTAAAGGTTATTCGTGTTTCGTCATTTCATTTGCCTCTTTTCGGTCATATATTGCCAAGCTTACTTCGACCGTCATTTGCTACGATTCGCGCGGCAAATTACTACAACGTAGGCGACCTTTATGCTTGATTTCGTGCTGTCAGACAGCCTGGACCACACCTGCTTCCATTTCCGCTGATTAACCTATTTTTGACCTACACAACCTTCGAGCTATCGCGACTGCAGAGTAGACATTAAGATGCAGGGTAGACTAGTACGACCCGTACTAGTGCTCCGTACCGTCTTACGGCCCGTAATGAGAACTGTATCGTACTGCACGGTACGGGTGGGGCCGGCACGGTAAGGTGTACTATACGGGGTGCGTCAGTACGGTACGTCTGCTGCTGTCTGCTGTCGAGTGGTCGTCAGTGTTGTGCTTACTATGACGTAAACCATAACTTCGTTCGTCATGCAACTACCACCGTCACGAGAAACGAGGTACTCTATTTGTAGTCAACTGGTCTGTTGAACTTTACGCTTAAATTGCATTCCCGTATTGAATTAAGAAACGTAGGCACAACAGTAACTCTCTTAAAGACCGCATGGCCGCTTCCGCTATATGGCTAAAGGCGTCGTACGTGATCCTAGACGACGACTGAAATACTCAGCTAGGTATTTCAGTCGTCGAATAAGTCTTGAAGTAAGCAGTAGTATGAATTTATGTGCTTCGGTTCAAAACAAGACGTCGAAACCTGAATCTTAGACGTGCTCAAAGTGCCCAGCAAAACGCTCTCCGAACGGCTACCCGTTCCTTCAGCTAATTACGCCTGCTTAAACCGCTTACAGAGCGGGAAACAGTGCTCTTAGAGAGGATTGTCTGAGGAGGCTTACTACGGACTAGAGGGCATTCAGTGTGTTGGAGCTCTTCTAGGGCGTAAAGACCGGCACCGGCGCCCGCATTGTACTCTCTATCATACTGAACGTTCCCGTACCGTACTCCGTACCGTACAGCCCGTATTAGGTATCGTGCTGGTCGTACCTATGCCAAATATCGCCGTGGAGCCGGGCCGTGCCACGGCACGGTACCGTGGCACCGCATTAACATTTTTGGCCGAATTTTTAGAAAAAGTCGTGCATTACCGGCTAGAAGTGCCGAATATCGTCAAAATTATTTAAAGATGTTAAGCTAATCCACAAAGGGCCAAGAAAATCGGCAAAATTCCTTGAGAAATTACCGAGAAAAGGCCAAATGTTAAAACTTTGGCAAAAAAAGTCAAAAACACTGCCCGGCTCCATGGGTGCCGTCGTGACCCCCCCCCCCCCCCATCCGTGTGCCATCACGGCTCCACGGCCGTGGCCGCGGGTTTACTTTTACTCTGTTTTCTCATGATCCACCCGTACCGTACTCCATACCGATAGTGCCGCAGTACGGTACGGTACGGCCGTATCACCTCTACGGTTGACGACCCTTACTAGGTAACGTCGCAATGATCCGTCTCGCAAAGAAAGCCGGCTTATAGTGAAGTTCGACACGTTTTTTGCATGGACATCATTCGGAGAAAGCAGTTGCTAAGACCTAATTGGATTCGTTCCAGATAAAGTTAGGCACTTGGCTATTTTTTGCGCGTCTCTGCTTGAACCCAAACGGGAACTATACCATAGCCTAGACGCATAGGCTGGAACCTTACTTATTTGGAACACGCCAAAATAAGCATGTCGTCTACTTCGGGCTGATCGGCCACTGCAAATTACTTGTCGGCTACGCTGTAGTTCCGAAATCGGATTAAAAGCATAGGCGCGTTAAAGGCTTCTAAAAGGGCACCATGTCTGCTTCGGCCATACGACCTTAAAAACAACAAAACAGCGGATTAGTGCATTGGTCTTCCTCGGCTTCGTGCAACAATTGTTGTTATTGATGTGAAAAACATCGTTTCGAGCTCTTCATTAAAAATAAATAAAATAAGGTACTTAGCAACAAAAATTGTGATACAAACAAATAACCTAAATTGCATTATAAATAAAAAGCTAAAAATAAAATAGAAATCTGAGGCACATCGAATTAAAAATAGGCAACAAGAAAATTAAGTTTAAATTCTCTTTTTTGTTTTTCCTCCGCATGGCTCGTTCGGTAGCCTAAATACGTGTTTCATCCTTTATCTAGAGTCTCTGAGCCCTTGATTGCAGGTGAACAATCCCCACAGAGGTAGCAAGCAAGATAGTGGTAATGACCTGTTCGAAAATGAGGGCTTTATTCGAGAAGTTCGATAACCCCGGGTGCCTAAAAGAACGCGAGAATGTCCTTACTTCCGATCGTTCCAGAAGTTGGCCTGTGACGCACTAGCTCTGCACGGAACATGCATTTAACCTTGCGCGAAGAGGTCTTCAGAGACAAACAACGCCAAGGGCCCTACGACAGCACCCATTAGCGAGTGGACGCTAATTGTTGGTTGCTGAGGAGGCTCTGGGTTGAATACCAACAAAGCACTTTTTTGCGGTACCAAGGAAATAAACCGCTAGGCGCCTTCCACGAAAAATTTGCCACAGTATTTGTGAAATTTAACACAAGGTTTTTGCCTGCGACTAATCATTTCCGAATATTATTTCAGGGTTTTAAAAGGCGGAGTTTAAAATTCGAAGTCTTTCAAGTAAAATCGAAATACTGCAATGAGCAATCAGATGCCCTTTAACTTGAAGGATCGGACAGACGTCAGTTTGAAATTCAAAGTACAGGGCGTTCATTCGCAGGTAGCTCTGGTAGCAAAACCAGTAATATGCCATTCCATGTGAAGTTTTTCTTTCAAAGATCACATTGTATACGAGAGCGGCAGCTTAATCAGATCAGACTGGCATCCGTCAAAACCTGTCCTCTGAAAAGCGAGGGTACGTCACGACCCAGCGTACACTCCCGCGACTTCTGAGTCTGGCACGACGACGAAATCCGATCGACGCAAAGTCGGATGCTTTCGACCTATACCTAATCCAGTTTTCTGCGCCTGTGTCCTCTTCAAAGACCGGCATTCGTGCAGATAGTAGAGCCGTACGAACTCCGTACTGTACGGTACGGAGTACGAAACGGTGGGCTCAGTCACGTATGGAGCACGGTACGGCTTCGACTTTCTCAACATTTAGCACTATTACGGCCCGTACTACGGCCGTACCGTACCGTATTACATCCCGCACCACACTCCGTACCGTACCGGACGCTACGGAGTGTGGTACGGGGGTAGTCAATTCGGTACGGAGAGGTTCAGTACGATACAGCGACCGGTTGCCGGTCCTTAGTCCTATCGTCGACCGCCGGCTTCCCCTCGTCCCTGAAGTCACGTTGGCCTTTCACAGCCATGTAACCCACGCCTTTTCATCGCGAGTAATTTTTTCACAGCTCAAAGTTCTCCAAATCTCGCGCCGTGCGAGCCTAAAATAGCTAAAAGAGCATAGCCCTTCTTGTGCGGTCCCAGGCACGTCCCCCGACGGCTTCCGGTTCGTTGGCGTCTCGCAGCACCTGTGGTCGGGGAAACTGGTGACGCTTGCGTCACATTTTGGTCGGTCTATGCAGGCGCCGCCCAGCGTGTCGTCGAGCCGTCTATATAGTCGAGACGCATGCCGGTCGTGCTGTACTCAGGGCTGTCCGGTTAGGTATTGTGGCGGATTTCTTTAAGTCCTCTGTTTGGGTCTCGGTGGAAAATTTCGAGAAGTGCTCGCGGCCTCCGTTTCTGGTTCTTGTCCGTTTCGTGTGCCGAACTGGAGGCACAGAATTAAGGGATACCGCATGGGCGCCTTCGCTGATGTGGGGTCGCCGTACGCTGCTGGAAGCGATTTTGATGCTTTGGGTTAAAATGCCGTGGCTCAAGCCCGCTGAAATCTTGTCGTGCGACTTAAAACAGGAATTCCTTAAACATAGGACTAAAGAGAACCCAGTTAGATAGGCGGGTGTCCGTTTGTCGTGTGACGGCGTCGCCCGTTGCGAAAGACCCTTTTCGGTAAGCTATCCAGCGACTGGGTTCTTCCGAGGGAAAGTATCCAGGGCGCTTTTCGAAGTTATTCTCCCGGCTCGGACAACGAAAGGCTGACGTTTTTGCGACTCCAGGCTCGAATCCTGTTTTACCTAAGTTCCAGTAAGTTCAGATCGTCGCGAAACCCCTCCGGAATCGCAAAGCCGTACCGTGCCAACCAACCCGTACCATAAGGCGTGGCCGGTATTTGTTTTACAGACAGAGTAAGCGGTATATGAAACGATCTTTGGATACTCATTGCAAAATGCCGGGCAAGGAAGCGGTCGTCCATTGTCCACCGAAGCTATATCCCGGGAAGTAATAGCCCGCGTGCGCTTCCGCATTAACTGCCCTTCACGAGTGGATGATGCCGGATCCAAGAATCGGCGACGCTTTCGTCGCTTCCTGCTATATAGGAAGTCTCTCCTGGACACAGTTCAGAGGGTCCTTTCTTGGTACTCAGCTGCCTGACTGGGAACTATAAAGCGGGCAGGGTAGCCTACGCTTTTCTTCGCGACAGCGAAGGGTTGGAGGGTGGCGATTTCTTTGCGATGTCCGCATCTGTTTGGGTATACCAAGGATCGTCTAGTTCCCTAGGCTGTAGGCGGCGGATAGCGCCTAGGGGGGCGAGCCAATACATTCTCTGATTTTTCTGTCTCCTTCTGAATTCTGAAGCAGGAAAGTCGTAGTTACGAATTCGAATGCAAATTCGGTGATGGCCATGTGAGGTCTAAGTCTAACAGGCTTTAAGTCTTAACCGTGTAGCTTTGGAGCGTTCCCTTGATTTGGTGATGTGTCTTGAGCATTACTAATGAAGTCACTACGCGCCGATGGACTGCTCTTCGGGTACTGTCATCACATACTTGCGAGCTTCTTGTGGATCTCTATGTTGCTTTATTTTGTGACGTCGAATCCTTAGGCACGTCCATTTATTGGCATGTTCTTCCCTGCCTTCGCCACGACGCTACGTCTGATTTCGAGAGGAACGTCGATGATGAGGCTACTTGTGCTCATTGCGCTGATGCAAACGACTGTCGCTCTGCCGGTGGTTGGCGCCGTCAATCCGATCATGCGGTAAGTAGATCGTTCGATATTTGCGCGGATCTTGCCCATTGCGAATGGTGCTTTAGAACAGGAAAACTACGCGGACAAAAATTTTGAGAAAACGGCCCAACGATGCTGGACCGGGATTCAGAACTGAAACACTTCTCCGTCAGAAGTCAGGAAAAAAGTATCCCCTGCGCGAATGATGGCAGAGCAAAAAGACGCGCTCGAAAGAACATCGGAATCCAAACGCCCACTTATCTTCCTCTAATGCGGAACTAACGTCCTCATCCCGAACTCTGAGTTTCCTTTTGGCCGGCTGTCCCCTTGGGTGCAGTCTTGTGGTCCAAAGGGTTAATCCATCGGTAGACCGGTGCCGTGCTAGGCCACCTGCCTGCACGGACGCGCACCTCCATTCCAGTCCCGAGAAATGCGAACAGTATAGACCCGTAAATGGTGCAAGAGAAAAGACCTGGATCATTCGCACCATTTTCGGTCCGCACCCGGTCAAAGGTCCTAGAGCGGGGTAGCAGACAAAGTTCCGCTGGAAGCACCTGCTGTGCCGAGCACCGAAGTAACCCACGTTCTTTCAGGTATCGCCTCCGTCCGCACTTCGAGGAAAGTCCGTCTCGATTTATGGACGTCTTGACGAAGTGAGTTTTCACCTGATGCAAGCGCATAGGTCAAGATTAAGATTTTTGCTATCGGTGTCATTTCCGCTAATACGGGGCCTAAAAGCGAAACTCACGGAGAAAACAGAATCTTTCACTACTTTCTTCTGTGCAAGCCCTCCCCTTCCTTTCGCCACATCACTACGGCCCTGCCCCAGGCCTGATAATGCTAGCGCAAGGTCCTGTACTCTCGATTCAATGATGGTAGTCTTGTTGAGCCACAAGTTACACCTGAATTCAGGTACGCTTTTCTTGACTATGAATTACGAATAGGCCAAAAAAGCCTTAGGTTTTAACTTATGCTATATTCCAAAAGTAGGAGGTCTCCTCACAAATAAGAGGGAACCACTTCGTGGACCCTGCTAAAAAGATCAGATGACGTTCACCGTTTCATCCGTTTCAGACCCTCGGCAAGCAATGAACACTCCGGAAGGAACTGCTTCTTCTCGCCGATTCAGTGCCAGCTCCCCGTCCTTCCGGGGCAGACGATCCGTCAAACGTCAGCGGATCGCTTGAGCTACGATAGCGATCGCGTCGACGTTCAACGATCGCCAGTTGCTGCTGCGCGTCGTCGAATACGTCGGAAGGATTCCGGCGAATTTATGCCTCTTCGAACTTACCGAGCGTTGACCTTCTGAGAAGCGCCGATAAAGGTTGATAGTGAAAAACTAGGGAAGCCAGTTTCGACTGCCTTATTCGAGCGCGCTTAGGATAAACTGTTGAGAATGTTGTTAACTGTTTTGTTGTTGCCCCAGTTGAGGGAATAAATGGAATTATCAAATTTTTACACATGTTTGAGGCGAGAGCGTGAGGCGATTGCATGGCTTTGGGCCACACACTTTTGCCACTTCATTCGGGGGCTTGTCAGTCGTCGATATTACGCGCACGACAGCTTACCAGGATGCCGAAAATGTACCATGCACTGGCAGATAAGGACCAGCAAAAGGCGGAATGTCAATGGATCATGTAGACTGCCACTCGTCAGTGCTTCAGATCTAGGAGGATGTGAGTCTTGCTTGACGCCGTTTTGTAGCTTGGCCCTGGCCGGGCTAGAATTAGGATGCATATCTGCGCTTAAGTTGAGTTTCGCGATTTACGGCAAGCTCTTGAATGCTTAAGTTCGAACGCAAAGCCGCGCCTCATTCGGCTCGCAGACTTAGACTGTAGACTCAGAGTTTGCAACGTAAAACTACGGGATAAATTAATTACCAGAGATCCGACGACACGACGCCATATACGCCGAGCGAAATGCACCGCCAGACGCATCAGTGTCCCAAACCATCACAAAGGGACTTCCCAAACACATACGTCCGACGCTCACGACACTGCTGGTTCTATGTATGTCAGTGAAGCTTTAATCAAGCAGAACGATAATTGACAACAGCTGGCCGCGTTCTCGGCTATGGCAGGCCTACGGCCATTGACTGCCATATTCGAAACTCCCTGCATTAATTGCCACGGTATTCGATGAATTCCTTCGCCGAAAGCGACGACGCGTCGAAGCCATGGGCGAAGACCGATGCTGCTCGGTACTAGCGGTGTCGTAGTTGACCGGACTCGGCGATTGACGCATGGTGTGGCCAGGAAGGACTGGAAGTTGGCACTGAATCGGCGAGAAGAAGCAGTTCCGTCCGGAGCGCTCGGACTTCAAAGTGGGTCTAAAAAAGGCGGTAAAAATCGTCCGAATTTCGATATTTTTGAGAAACAATTCAGTTAATCAATTCTTTAAATAAAATTAATAAAAATTAAAAGTATTCTTACTTTTGTTCAAGTTATTGGAATGCACTCAGTTATTTAATGTACTTTATTAGAAACAAAAAACTTTTGCTGTTTTTCGTTCTTGTTTTCTGCTTTTTCAGACATAAGTTA
>JNEY01000752.1:10672-22264 GCA_020875895.1 Aphelenchus avenae
CATGATCTTGCCAAAAGCTATAAGCGCGCGTACCAGGCAACGTCGCATAGAGGCGTTTGACGGACGTTATTGTCTCGACAAAGTGCACATCGACGATGGCGCGACGGATACGAATGTGGCTGACCAGGCAGTGGCGTAGTGCATTCGCTAGAGCTACGGCTGCTTCCTGTGGCTCAAGGCCGGAAAAGGTTAGCACTGCACGCTAAAATTGGGACTTTTTAAATGGGCCGGGGGGGGGGGGGGAACAATGCCATGGTCTGAAGACCCCGGCCGGAGATCCTTCACTTATTTCTTACCTGTGGATTCCTGGCGAAGGTCGCCCAGTAGGTTCCAAGCACCTCGTCTCGTGAGAATATCACATGTGCGATGGGACGAAGATTGTCCGCGACGCACATCACGGCTTTGTTGAGTCTTCTCGAAACACATACCAGCTTGTCAAGCGTATTCCGGTTGAGGAAGTGCAATGCGTCCGCAAAGTTTTCGAGTGGAAGAGTTTGTTTTCGTACCTGTGTGTCTTTACGAAGTTAGCACTCTCACAATGTTGACGACTCACCACGACTGGTTCCGTAGATTTCTTACTCGCCACAAAAACCCCTTCATCACTGCTACGCTTCATTCCAGGTATTCCCGCTGCAGCTCACTGTAGCGTAACGTGGGTGACAAATGCCTATATTGTGCGAAACTAACGGAGTAAAATAAGCGGAGTCACAGTCGTCAACTAGCGACTTATGACAACGCGAAAATCGATGCGACACCAGAGAACGCTGTCGCAGAGCGTCTGTCGCGTTCGTCCGTCCGCGTGCGGCTGTCAGCAAATGACGCAACGTCAGTCGGTGTTTTGCTTTCCCTTTTCCGTAAGTATGGAGGTCCAAGGTTAGCGTCTGCCAAACGTGCAAATCAACCGAACGTAGTGAAGGACTGCTGTGAACGGACCGGTACTTAGTGTGGACTTTACTGTAAAAGCTCTTCCGACAAAACTCTCTTCGTGTCTCAGTCAGCGGAAAAGGGAATCTTCAACTTGTGCAAGGATGCATTGATTCAAGCCATACCATCATCCTGATCAGTTGGACACAACGGCGCTGTTGGAAATGCTGGGTGCGCAGAAGGTCACTCGACATTCGTGGCTATACAGAGCCTTTTGAGATTCGAACCTCCTCATGCGTGCACCTGACTCGTTTCCAGTATTAAACTTTAATGACATTACCCAAATTTACGCACATAAGATGGGCTTGACATAATGCAAGGATTAGACGAACTAAAATGTTTATGACGTCCTGCATCCTATAGACAGTAAGTTTAATTCTCGTTTAAAGCGGCGTCTTGGGCCGTTTCGCAATATACTCCTGTATTCTTGGGATGGAGTACACGCGCGAGATGAAACGGTCCAGTTCCGGATACGACTCGAGCACGCTCGGCTCAATGCCCTTGATCGTGTAGAGAAAGTCAGCCACCCAGAAATCGGCTACCGTGAACCCACTGGACATGAAGAACCCCGATGTGGACTTCCTCAGCTGGCGGTCGTATACCGGCAAGCTCTTGTGAAGGGCTTCAAGACACGCCGATCGTAGAGTGTCCTAAAACAAGAAGACAAACTTCGAAACTAGCGGCCGCACGCGACGTCAGTAAATGTACCCGTTGCTAGCTTTACAAAACGAATGTAGGTCGGTAACTTAAAAGCGGTTCAAAAATACGTCATAAAGACGGCGAGAGAGGAGGGTCCGTCCTGACAATGCCCGTTATAAGCCTCGAATAAAATTGATGACGGATGAGGAAGGAGCCCCGTAACGATGACCAATTTCTGGGCGTTTCCTAGGGTACGACGCTGGACGTTTTTTCCCAGCGGTGATGTTCACGTAACGTGCGTCCTCCTTCGGATGAGATCTCAAACCTCTGTACCTCGCGTACTTTCTGGACACTAGCCATACACCGGCCTAACCCCAAAGGCTTCAGTTTTTCCTACCAGGTCGCCTTTCTGGAAGCCTAGAGACGTGAAGATGTAGCTCAAGCATTCTTTGTGCAGATCCTTCTGGAAATCGAGGATTTCGTCGACCTTAGCCTGTTCCCATTCGCCACGACCAGCGAGTCCTGAATGAGGACGGTCGTATGATTCGTCAGAAACCGTTATGCTACATACCATACTTCCTCGCCAGGTACCGAGCGATCGTTTGACTCTGCGCTAGTTCTTCTCCATCTACGTAGAGTACCGGCATATGTCCGTGCGGCATCTCTACAAAAAGTAGCTTCATGTGGTTGCATTATACAGTTAGAGGGTTTCAACAAGGGACGTTCAAAAAATATAAACGCATAGGAGGGGGTGGCCTGTCCTTAGTTCACGGTAGTTTATTTCATATTCCGATCCTGCCAGTCCGCGATTTGTGCTATACATTGCGTACTCGCAACTCCCACTGTAGTGCAATCTAGTTCATAAACAACTCAGCAGTATGCAATAACCAAGCGCAATCTCCGGGACAACACGGGAATGCGGAACGACCGTTCGATGATCAAATCTCACGAGGGGAGAGAAAGCGGTAACGTGAAATATTCAATACTGTTCACGAGGACTAGGTTGTCTGTTTCAAAAGACGCTTTGTCAATCTTGCATATTTGCTGGACGCTCCCGTAGGAAAGAGATCTAGACGATACACTTACTTTGCTTCAGCTTCGGCCAGTCCTCGAAGGGAATCCGGACGTCTTCGTACTTCTGCTCAGCGTAGGCAAGCACCATGCGAATGGCTTCTCCCAGGTTGCGTACGGGGAAGTACACTAACTTGTATTGGACCATGACGAGATAAAGACAATGTGCGAAGATAACTAAGATTTGGATCGAGAATAGTAGGCTGAGCAGGCAATAGTTTCTTTGGGAACTTTCCGCCCAAAGAAAGACCAAACTTGAAAGAATGTGTCTAAGCAGTAATTGTTTGTCCTTTTGTACGTGCTTAAGTGATGACAAAGAAATTCCGTGACTAATTCTTCGTGGCTAATTAGGACGCGCGGAACAACTTCGCTTTGTGTCTGTCGCGTTACTTGCGCGCAGACGTATAGTCTGTAGCGAGCAGCGGCGAGCCCATCGACGACTTGACTGACTACAAGTGTGGGTCCAACCAACGCACAGATGAAGGGCATTTTATTTGTCCAACTTTTATTTGTAAGCCATCTAACAAGTGTGATGTCATCAATAAGTTAGCTTGAAGCTGTGGATCGGCTCAGTTCCGCAAGCAGCTTCGAGACGCATTCTGAGCCGTTCGAGCAAAGCTTGGAAGCCATCCTTCCGACCACTTCTCCAGCTGTTTTGGCTTCGACGTCCGCTTCGAGCTGCGCGTCCAAGAGGTCCTTCAGTACTTGGAGTTTTGTGCGTCCAGACAGCCGATGTTGAATCGAGCCGAGCTTTTCGAGAACTAAAAGACCCGCTCATTATTGCACTGGATGTCAATATTTGGTCGACTACAAAGCACTTCGAACCCCAAGGAAGCCGTTTGAGTTCTCTTGCGACTTTCCGCTAAAGCTGGTCTTCGTACGGGGTAGAGGTCTTTATAGGGACGGGACGTGTGGATTAGGAAAAGAGTAGGGCATGAGGCATCATCACTTCTACTTACCGGGTCCATCGTCGACGGATGCTGCCGTTCTCAGGGCAAGGCCTTTATTGGGTGTAGATTCGACATCGTCGTTATCTCTATAAGATCCCTGCTGCGTTAGCTTTCGTCTCGTGAACCGCCTATACATACCTGAATAGTCTCTAGTGGAAGCTTCTTCGCGATCTTTGCCAGCATCGAGTCCGCCACCGAGCAGAGATAGTCGCTGAAGTTGTGGAAGAGAGCCGAGCGTACGTCCTCGGAGACTTCTTCTAGCACGAATGGGTGGAAGTCGATGTCAATCCCACTCAGGGAGGCCTTGCATTCGTCCGACGTCAACTGAAGTAATGAAAGTGGTCAGAATGGGCGCAAACTCTATTTAGAAGAAATACCGTATTGGTTCTAGTAGAAGACGATCGTCTTCTAATTTTCGATGGTCAAATTTTCGAGGGTTTCGTAAAAGTCGTAAAGGGTCCCCCCTATGGATTTAGCAAAATTTTTCGAAATTTTGGTGGCAAAAAGTGCTCGTCTAGAATAAATAGTTATGATCTAAAACGTGTTCTAAACATATCTCTGTGTCAAGTCAACTTTGAAATTTTTGGCGCTCGTCTTCTATTAGGGGTCGTCTTCTATTAGAACTCGCCTTCTATTAGAACCAATACGGTAAGCAGTTCTACGTTTTTTAATTGCTCGGTACCTTACTGACACCTCCGTACTGTGCTCCGTATCGTACCAGTGCTGTCTCCGTACCGTACCATACGCTATGGATCACGGTACGGTTGGACTAGTGCTGAACACCCAGGAAGATTATCCGTACCCTATCCCATACTGACTGACCCACCCGTGCCCTGATCCGTACTGCACTGACCCCGCCGTACCAACCGAGTCTGGTGCGGGCCGCAACACGGTACGGCTACCGATCTTTAGTTCGCGGAGCTATCCTCCACAGCCCGGTTCAACCTCGAAGTTTCCTTCGCGAGGAAAAGTCGCTTCAATAATGGTTCACTACTAAATAATGTCGTCCCCATACGGAGAAAGCGTTCCTTACCTGCACTTTGCCGTCAGGGCCACGCTCCAGCGTCGCTGTCAGCTCTGCATTCAGCCCTTCTACGACGGCAGTCACTTGTCCTTCTCGGACGGTCCGGTATGACACTCGGTAGAGACCGTTCATCTTGAGAGAGCCTCCCGTCAAGGCGAGTTTGGCGGTGCCGGCGTCGGCATCGCATGCAAAGGTCACCGATGGAAAGTGGATGTCGGTAAGGCGTGCGGAGTGAGTGTGGACGCTGAGCACTTCGAGGACGGTCAGGGTCAAGTCGGGGAATTCCTGGCTCGCCATCTTATGCACGATCGATTCCTTTACTTCCTACAGATGTCATAGTGGACGTGAAGACTTGCCGGACTCGTCTAACCTCAATGTCTGTCGTGAAAGACGTCGACATTGAAGTAGGCTTTAATGTTGACGCGATCACGTCGGTGACATCTCTAGCGTCGTCTTTAACGCCGTGCTTAGCTTCGGTGGAAACTGCCTCTTTATCCTCCGGGAACAGTGCCATGATGGCTGCGAAATCATGCTAAAATGATCACCGTCTAATAGCTATTGTTACATCGAATGGTCTGACTCACGTCAGCAAGCGTTTGCGGAACCGGTAGGTGCCGGCCTTCGATGCGATCGGGTTGGCTGATGAGTGCTAGCAGTATGCAAACCAACGGTTTATACATGCACGGAAAAGTGACGAGTGTGGAGCGTCAAAGTAGCAGAAACGCTTCAGATCGTGGAATAGAAGTGTTGAGTTTTGTGAACCTAAAACTGTTTCATGAGGAGGCCAAAAAGCAAACGACTAGGTGTGTCAACATCGCGAATGAAGAAAGTTCTCTGCGAAAGTGTGACTTTTGTCGCAAAAGGCCCTCTGGCATCGTTAACGCACGCCTTTAAGGCGACACAAAGCCGCCGGAAGTGGGTGATTAGCGCGTGAACGGATATGACAATAAATCTTTCGGACGTCTATGCGCTGCTGAGCGATCGTGCCGCAGGGCGATCGGTCAAACGCTGGTCACAATCGTGGCTAAGCAGTCTTCGAGGAAGTCACGGTGGCCAAAATCCAGTAGGGGGGCAATGTTGTGCTACTGCTCACCGTCTTCCAAAGCACAAACCGAAACGTGCTCTAGAACTTTTCGCAAGAAGTTATGCTTTTGCGACTTAACCTTCTTAGTCGCAAGCCGAGCGATAAAGAAGAGCTCAGTGCGAAACGTGCAGCGAGGTTCGCTTTCAGGGAGAGCAAGCAGACCCTCGACTCAGGTGGTATTTTTTCTTCTTGCAAAATGGATTAGGATCAGGTAAAGGAAGCTCGCCCCCATAAATACATTGCACCCGCGCCCCGGTCGAGCTCGGTACAACCAAGAATCAACCGAAAACAGCTCCTTTAAGGCCTTAAGGACACGAGGCTGCGGTAAACGCGTGGTGGTACGGTTAATCACGCCCTGCTCACGAAATCAGAAACAAAGTTGAAGGTTCAGAAGCAATTCTGCGCCGTCTGCGACGTTGCGCGAGATTTATGTTTACGGTTTCGTCGACGGCGCGAGACAAAAATAGCTGGCGACGACGGGAATCGAGGCGACAACCATTCATCACTCCATTTCCGGGCGTCGCGCGGACAAAGCCAGCGCCATTCGACGGGACCGCATGAGACTGCATTGGAGCGACGTCAACATGAACTTGCGCACCGAGATCAGTGGTACCGAGGTTATGTTTGACGCAAGTGTGAAGCGCGAGAGTTTGGTCTTTGCACTAACTGCGCAAATCGAGCTCGGAATAACCTCCGAGAGCTAGCGGTACTAATCAGACCAATAGTACCCAATCAATCGTTGTAAAACGGTTCAAGCTACCGAAGTGTAATGGTCGAGCCTAGTTATTGGCAAGAATCGCTCAGTCCAAAATGGATGTATTCCACTACGTATGAAGGAGTCAGGGCGGTACGCCGTGTACTGAGGAGACGATTGTTTGAATCACCAAACCGGTCGGTCGATCCATCTAACTCCGGAAGTATGACGACCCTGCATTTCTTTAACGTCACGTGTGTGCCCTTTAAAGATATCGAAGAAGCACGCCAGTCAAGACGTCAAGCAAAAATTAATTCTTGTTGATAGATACGGACATTCATCGAGCCCGTTAAGTGGAAGGTTGGACGAATTGACCATGTCCTCCGCTAAACCAAAGTGACAATCAGTGCTGTTAAAATGATTGTAACCGACGTAATCCCGGGAATGTGGCACGTATCTGAGCAATGGTTACGCCACCAGTGAGATGTAGCCTGAAATAACGCGTATCGGTAGCCGCAGTTTGGTACTCTACCTGGACCGTTTAACCATAGAAATTGCGGTGGCGTTTAATGAAAGGCAAGGATTAGTGCTTGACTGAAACGCTGGTAGGACCTGAGGAATGAGAGACAAAAGACATGAATCGGAAAGAGGAATGCCCATCATTGCCGAATTCCGTTAGCCGTTACGTTACTAACGTAACGGATAACGTAACGGGAGACAACGTAACGGATAGCGGTTACGTTATTAGCGAAAATGGACCCCGTAACGTTAGCCGTTACGTTACGACCCCCTCCGTTACGTTAGTCGTTACGTGATTAACGTAACGGATAACATAACGTAATGGATAACGTAACGGTTGCCCTACCCATACAACTCATACGTACAGCAAATGTTATCCTGCTTAGCCTTTGGTACCATTATGATGCGTTTCACATCCTGTTGCCAAAGCGTTTCAGGATTCTCGCTGACCATCTAGTAGTCGATGGATTGGAGCCGAAGTATATGTGACCACAAGGGCCATAGTCTCCATGAGAACCGCTGCGCGCCGTGCGTCCACTTAATTACCCGCTACGTGTCAGCGGATACGACTACATTCCGACACCCGTCGGTGGCCTTCCGGTCACTGTGGGGAATGGGGTAAGAGAAAGGGGTACCTGCCCGTTATGGCCACGAGAATGGCCAGCGAGCCGCCGACAATGGCTTCCTTGAGGAATGCGCGCTATGGAAACGGCGGCTACAATTCGCGTGATACCTGAAGGGCTTCGCCTTCTCGCCGTGCGGAACAACACCCATTAAGGTCGGTTGGGTGGGTAACGGCTTTTTCCGAGACGCACCTGCCAAAAGCGCCTCATAGCCGCCGCTAACTTACCTACTTACGTGGCAGGACAGCTTGACGAAATGGCACCTTGTTTACCGTGCTCATTTTAGGCCGATTTCTTCACTTACAATCAAGTTTAGATCTCTCAACCGACGCATAGCGAGAACGTAGGAAATCAAGATGGCGAAAATGGTAAATAGCTTCGTAGGCAAGTAATCGATGGTTCTTTGTAGCGCGAAGTTATCAGCCTTCACATCGGCCAAGCAGGTGTGCAGATCGGCAACGCTTGGTAAGCACGTTAGAGCACGGGCATTAGGCTAAGCTGTGGCTTTCAAAGAACAGACGATAGAACGATGTCGTTGTGTATGAGGCAACAAACAAGAATTTTTTTCATACGTAATTGCGTACCAGGTAAAGGTAACGCAGGAGTCAAACCAAAGACGATGGTAGGTCGGTATTTGGCAACCATCGTGAAGTCCCTAGAGACCACACTCCGCATGGAAAGGATGATTACGCTGCGCCGTTGTAATTCATGTACACGCTTAGTCTTAGGCTGCTGCTTTGGGCTTAGGCATTATGGGAAGGTCAAGAGGTTTCTGTGCACATTTTTATGCGTTGTAGCTGGGAACTCTACTCCCTCGAGCACGGCATCCAGCCGGACGGTCTCATGCCAGCCGATCACACACTCGGCGTCGAAGACGGCTCGTACAACACCTTCTTCGCCGAGACACAGTCCGGAAAGCACGTCCCGCGGGCGATATTCGTCGACCTTGAGCCGACCGTCGTCGACGAGATCCGCACCGGGACGTACCGCAGCATGTTCCATCCGGAGCAGCTCATCACCGGCAAGGTATGTCCTCAGTACGCGTATCGACAGACCTCGGTCCAAGGCTTTGTGGCACACTCAGTGCAAAATCCAGCGTCTGATTCCATGAAAAGTTACCCATTACGATGTCGATTCCAGTTCCAAAGCCAACGAAGGTGCCATTAACGTCCGCTAGCTTGCACCCCCCATGCGTCAGGCAGAAGCCGACATCTCCGATTAGCGGGATGCGGGATGGTGAGAGCGCCAGTTTCGTGCTTACACGAAAATATTTATGTGTGACGCCTGTCTACGAGCGGGCATTTAGAAGTGATGTAGCGACAAAGGCGACGTTAAGAGCGTATATATGTTGATAAGAGATTACACTTTTAGGAAGACGCCGCTAACAACTACGCCCGCGGGCACTATACCATCGGCAAGGAGATCATCGACGTCACGATGGACCGCATTCGAAGTAAGCCATGTTCGCATCCACTGGAGCACTTAATTGTTCTCCGCTCAACGTAAACCGTTACAGAGTCCGCCGAGCAATGCCGCGGCCTGCAGGGCTTTCTGATCTTCCACTCTTTCGGTGGCGGGACCGGCTCGGGATTCGCAGCGCTGCTGATGGAACGCCTCCAGGTGGAGTACTCGAAGAAGTGCAAGCTCGAGTTCTGCGTCTACCCGGCGCCGCAAGTCAGCACGGGTAAGCGCCCCAACGCCAAGTTGAACTGAGGCAAAATGTGCAAATTCTAGCGATCGTTGAGCCGTACAATAGCCTATTGACGGTCCACACCACGCTGGAGTACTCCGACGTCTCCTTCCTGGTGGACAACGAGGCAATCTACCAAATTGCTAAGAAGAACCTCGAGATCCACCGGTACGGTTTAGTTTCCAACTTGCCTTACAAGCAGTTTAAGCGGTTGTGACTGCTTATTCTAAATGTATACAGTGCTTCGGGTACCGCTTTCTGAGCTAGTCTCATGTATGCCCTAATTCATGCCTGAGCCTGTATGCCTGCGACGTATGCATGCTTCCTCCGTTACCCGTGAGTGAACGCATGCCGTAGTCGGATTCAGCCGTTCTGCACGGGTTAGTTGATTGCTTCTGTGTGTGGAAACTCATAATTCGCATGACTACACAGTGCTCGGCATGCTGTCTGAACCTTCGTGCATCCGGTAGCGTGCAGTGCTTGGTACGCGCATGCTCTATGCATGCATGTGTACAGCAACGTATGCTGCATGCATTGCTCTACAAGTTACATTTCCCCTGGTTACCATTTGATAAGTTTTATTTGAATTCCTCTGCATCTAACAATCCTCGAAACCCTTGTCCACTATGTAGTTACATAGCGGCATTTCAAAACTTTGGCCGACCCCAGCGCCTTAGGTTCTAGAACATTGGAGCTTGTCTTCAGACACTTTGTTTTCATCGTTTCAGCCCGACCTACACCAACCTGAACCGCTTGATCGCGCAGGTTGTGTCGTCGATAACGGCATCGCTTCGCTTCGACGGAGCGCTCAACGTGGACCTGACCGAGTTCCAGACCAACCTGGTGCCCTACCCACGGATCCACTTCCCGTTGGCGACGTACTCGCCGATCATCTCCGCGGAGAAGGCCTACCACGAGATGCACAGCGTCGCCGAGATCACGAACAAGCTCTTCGAGCCGGGCAGCCAGATGGTGAAGTGCGATCCGCGCAACGGCAAGTACATGGCGTGCTGCCTGCTCTACCGCGGTGACGTCGTGCCGAAAGACGTCAACGCCGCTATCGCAAACATCAAGACGCGCCGGGACATTCATTTCGTGGACTGGTAAGTTGTCGTCGGAGGACCGGATGGGCGGTGTCTGTGCCAGTGCTTACGATCGCTAGCACGGCTCCAAGTCCGGTACCGAAAGCTCTTCGGTACCGGTACTTGACTCGTCCTGTGGGGGATCCCGGCTTATCCGCTCCAGTACCGTCCGACCCCCCACCGTCATAAATTCGTCGGAAATGAAACCGAAATAAGCAGGCATAAGTAGTAAAAAATGTCTGGCGCCCTAAAGCCTGGATTCAAATGGCCTCCCTTTAAGGGCTATCCCGACAGTACCTGGACCGAACCGGAACCCGGATCTCCAGCCTGTGCCTGGTCCCGCGTGATCACACCCCTATTTTAAAGGTCTCGAACCTACTAGTGACGAATGGCTTCAGGTGCCCGACGGGCTTCAAAGTGGGCATCAACTACCAGCCGCCGACCGTCGTCCCGGGCGGCGACCTGGCTAAGCTTCAGCGCGCCGTCTGCATGCTTTCCAACACCACTGCTATCGCTGAGGCGTGGATTCGGTTGGACCACAAGTTCGACCTCATGTACGCCAAGCGGGCGTTCGTTCATTGGTAGGCCGTCTGACCTTAGTGCATAAGCTATCGTTGAAGCATAGGTACGTCGGCGAGGGCATGGAGGAAGGCGAATTCTCCGAGGCTCGCGAAGACATGGCCGCCCTCGAGAAGGACTACGAGGAAGTGGGAATCGAGAACAACGAAGAATACTGAGTCTTATCTCTAACCATTACGTAATAAACACATATTTGTCTGAACTCACAAAAATGGCTTTCCAAAATAGTTACACAAAAATTGACCATTGTCCTGTGCATACAAAACCGACACACACTGAGTAGCGAAGCGGGGCCTAGCAGAATCTTCATGCATAATAATTTCGGAAAACGATTCCACGACATAGTTACTTAACAAAAGTTAATCCGTCCTCCTATCCGCTTCGCCAACCGGGAGCATCTCACACCGTCCCGGAATGGATAAGACACTACAACGGATTTGATCTGCTAATTGGCAGGAGATTTCACGGCTTAGTGCAAAACCAATGTGTATTCGTTGGCAATGCCGCTCGCTGGCTAGACGTAGAAGAGCCTGCCCACTTTTTGACATGTGACGGACAAACCCAATTTATTGAGAGCAACGTCATGTACAAAGATCACTGTGCAAGAATAGAGCGTCGTCTAGACCGAAGAACTCTTGCAGGTTCTTGGATCATCGTCCGTACCCGTAACCGCCACCGTAGCCGCCGCCGTATCCTCCGCCACCGCCATATCC